>CAUDMG010003286.1:5000-255000 GCA_958450375.1 Homarus gammarus
TGTAGAGTCTCATTTTCCGTCGTGGTCCAGATGGATTTTTCTAGTTCCATCTGAGTTTCCGCCCTTCCCGGCCGGGATCAAAGCCGGTCCACTGTTTGGGGTGTCATCGCTTTGGATGGCGTGTAGGGCAGGGTCCACGAACAAGGGTTCGCCCTCCGTACGTGAGTGTCGGCGAGACCCCTGACCGTCCTGTCCCACACCCTCACAGTGGTGAATCCCTCCCTGGGTGGGCACCCCAGGGTTTGCTTGTTTCTTCCTCTACTTGTAGTCAGGTCACTTCTGTTTCGTCCCCGATGGTGTGGTAAACACCGGCGAGGCAGATCCCGGGTGGGTCGAGGTCAGCCATTACTTGTCTGGTACCTGGTGGATCCATTCCCGGAGTGGAAGTGCGTGGGACCAGTTGACAGGTCCTGAAACGTAGGGAGCTGTCGTCTGCATCGCCACTGGGACCTCTAGTTGTTTGTTGCCTGTTGCTTGCTGCTACTGAAGTTGCAGGTCGGGTTTTCGGGATTTTCTCCTGGGTTCCAAGGGGACGACCTGATTCCCTGCCTGGAGCTGGGAGCTGCGCTGGTCCTGCAGGGCGTAGCTTGCTCAGGCTGATGGTACCCATAGGTGTTGTCTGTCAGTATTGTGGGCCGTGAGGCCGTAGCCTCGGTGCGTGTCTCGTCGTTCAGCAGGCGAGCGACGAGACACAGCCCAGTGTCTTCAACCAGATCGAGGGCCAGCATTATGCAAGCCCGTTTCTGGAGCTTGGGGCTTGCAGTGTCGACGTGAAGGCGTCACCCATTCGCCGCGGGGTTGCCCGCTGCGTGTCCCGCTCGTGTCGGGCATCCATTATGAGTCAGGATGCGTTGGTCTCAGCTCATCTGGTAGGGGGTCAGCTGCAGCTGTGGTGGTGTCATCTCCGACTTTTGTGTGGAGTCAGGGAGACCTCGCCCAGGCCCATGAAGAGCAAGGGCAGTGATGACTCTGTAGCTTAGTAGAAAGACAAGATCCCGGGGTGGATAATCAACAATTAGAAGTGCCCCTAGACTCGTTACTTTGATCTATGTTCTGTGACCTGGTATTATATCTATGAGCCCTAATCTGGTCAGGTCTTACTGGTACAAGTGGGGCAGTAGCTTGGGGAGTTCTCTGATTATTACTTGAGGTGTGAGGCACCTGATTGTTCTGAGGGGGGTGGTCAGCTGCTGGTGGAGGGATAGGGTGTTGGGAAGGGAATGTTACTCCTAGAGGGGGCTGGTTGGTGAGGCCTGATTTGTTCAAGACGTCATCGTCGATAGTTGCCAGCTTCAATCTATTCACATGCACAGTTTCCTGACGTTCCCCCTGGCAAAGCGGGGAAATAGTGAAGTTTACTTTGCTGGGTTGGGCGGTTACTCTATATGGGCCCTGCCATCTCTGTTGCAACTTAGAGGGGATATCGGGGGAGGATGATTCGTTAGTTAGGAAGACCAGGGTACCTACGGTAATATTGGAAGGGGTGACCCTGAGGTTATAGTAGGTGGCGTTGTGTAAGTGACCTTTCTTGTTTAGTTCCTGCACCCGAGTAAAGACCGTTTGTAACCTGTTTTGCAAGACAGAAGGGTAGTCCTCACCATTGGATAGGGGTGGGGGGTTGATTACACCAGCCGGAAGGTTTGGATCCCTACCAAAGTGAAGGAAGTAAGGAGTGTTATGCAGGGTGGTATTAATTGCGGTGTTCATGGCCAGTTGTGCAAGAGGTAGCTGATCGTCCCAACCGCCGTACTGATTATTAACCAAAAACGACAAGTGATCTTTCAACGTGCGGTGGGAACGCTCAACCATAGCATTAGCCTGTGGGTGGTAACTAGTGGTTAGGTTTGACTTAGCCCGCAGCAAGTCGCACGCCTTCTGAAAGATGCCCGAGGTAAACTCTGTCCCTTGATCACTTACAATGACCCGGGGACATCCATGAGTACCAACGTATTGTAACAGGGCTTCACAAACTGTCTCTGCGCGTTTATCGGGGATGGGTATATAGGTTGCAAAACGTGAATAGTGATCGACGATGGAAACAACGTATCTGTTTCCCCGGTGTGAACGTATTGACATGTCAGTTAGATCGATCGATACCCGTTCCAAGGGCTGAGAGGCTGGTGGGAACTCCTGCAGCTCTCCCTGTCTCTTTGGGGTACCCTTCCTTAACTGACACGGCAGACATCCTTTGACAAATGCCCCAACCTTCCGCGCTAGATTGGGCATGAAAAACATAGAGCGTGCACGTGCATATGTGCGACATTCACCCGGGTGGGCTGCGAATTGGGAAGAGTGGGCTACTTCTAGGGCCGAGTTTTCCAAGGATGCGGGGATGACTACGAGTTCTGTGGGCTGTTCATCATCCTGTTTCATAGTAACAAGATACAGGACTCCGCTTAAAAGACTGAAATCACAAAGTGAGGCTTTGTTGACCTTCTTGGGGAGCGGACCCCCCTCAAGGAACTCAATGACAGGACCCCACTGTGGGTCTTCGAGTTGGTGTTGGCGCACCTCGTTAGGTGATAGGTCCCCAAAAATGGGCTGAGTCATGCTGCTAGGATTCCCGACATTATTTATAGGTAATACATTACGGCTCAGTGCGTCTGGTACTACGTGGTTCTTGCCTGGCTTATGCAAAATGGAGAAGTTATACGCATTAAGAAAGACTGCCCAGCGTGCTACCCGTGCATTAGGAGTTTTACCTTGGAAGATATATATTAAAGGACGGTGATCAGTGATTACATAAAAGTGTCTACCAAATAGGTAAGCATCAAAGGAAGTTACGGCCTTGACAATAGCCAAGGCTTCTTTCTCAGTTGTGGAGTAGCGGAGGGCAGCTCCGCTCAATTTCTGGGAAAAATAAGCAATAGGGATGGGGTTATCTTCACCACCTTGCATGAGACAGGCTCCCAGTGCTTCGTCGGAAGCGTCAGTGTGCACGTAAAACGGCTGCGTGAAGTCCGGCAGTGCTAACATTGTTGCCGACTTCAGTAAGTCCTTAAGATGGTTAAAAGCTTTATCTGCCTCCCCCGACCACCGAAACTGAACCGACTTCTTTGTAAGTTTCGTAAGGGGGAGGGCCGCCTCTGAAAAGTGAGGGATGTGACGTCTGAAAAAATTGGCGGTGCCGAGGAACTGTTTCACACCCCTGGCTGTGGTGGGAGGTGGCATCTCTGCTATCGCTTTCACTTTCACCGGGTCGGGCCTAACGCCGCCATGACCTACGATGAATCCCAGGAATTTAACTTCCTGGCGCGCGAACGCGCATTTCCTAAGGGACACTTTCAGTCCGGCCGCTTTCATGACCGAGAGAACCTCATCTACATCCCGCATGTGCGAATCCATGTTTTTACTATAGACGATAACATCGTCCAGGTAAGCCATAGCGTTCCGCCCAAGCACGGGTGTGAGACTGTGGTTCACAGCCCTCATGAACGTGGCCGGTGCTCCCTTTAACCCGAAAGGTAACCTGTTGAAACAAAATAGACGGCTGCCGTCCGCGAAAGCAGTTTTGGGGCGGTCAGCCGGGTCAACTGGTATACTCCAGTACGCATCCTTACAGTCTAGAACTGTGAATATAGAAGCTCCGTTCAATTGGTCCAGTGTCTCGTCAATTCTGGGCAGGGATAGCTATCAGCAATGGTGTCCTTATTAAGTTCCCTATAGTCTACACAGAATCTAGTTGACCCGTCCTTTTTTCTGACTAATACGACCGGGGAGCAATAGGGGCTAGTGCAAGGGGAGATGACACCACGTTCCTCCATTTGGCGACATAAGTCCCTAATTTGAGTTTTAGCCGCCTCAGGAAGCCTCCACTGCCGTACTCTGGTGGGGGGAGCGGAGCCTGTATTAATTTTGTGTGAAGCTGACATCAGGCCGAGGTCCTGATCTGAGGTTGCAAACAGATCTTCATGCTGCTTTATTATAGCGCGTAGACGTCCTCTAATAAGGGTGGGTAGGTGATCTATGTCAAGGGATTCTATTGCAGTGGCGAACATTTGCTGTGACTCTACGAATTCTGTGTCACTCCTAATGTTATATCTCGTAGGATCAAAATGCTCCAGATCCTCTACTTTATCGACCGCACAGACTGTTCCCACTGAATGACCAGGAGTAAGTTTAAATTCCATGGGGGTGGGGTTTATGACTGGGACGCTAGGCTGCTGAGTGTTAATGAGCCCCGACTGCACGTATGGGGACATTTTATGAGGGGCTTCAACAAATACATACTCCTGATCCTCCGTGGAACTGTCGAACGACCTTGACCATCGAACGGGCAGAACAACACTAGAGTGGGGAGGGATGACAGTGGCACGCGTCGGGTGTAGCTGGGGGGCTTGGGGTGCGGGGGGCTGGGGTTTTTTAGGCTTAATGAGGTGGACGGGCAGACCAGACCTATTCCTAATAGGAGTACCTGCATAATCTCTACCATCTAGTGTCACGGTATACCGGCTCCCATCAAACTGGATTCCATACTTAAACCTACACAAGAAATCTGACCCAATAAGAACATCCCCTGGGAAAAGATCACCGCCTACCACAACCAGCGCGTGAACAACTATCTTATCTCCTAGGTCTACAGTTATATCTCTGGAATCCAATGTTGAGAGGCGGTTCCCCGTGACGCCACGTAACTCAGGAACTTTATGCTTTCCCCCTAGGCTCATCTTGGAGGCCACGTTCTGTTTCACCAAGGACACCGAAGAGCCTGTGTCAATGAAAGCTTCAACCCGTTTCCCTTCCATTTTCAACTTAATAATTGGCCTGTCTTCCCTAGTCACCATCAACGCCTCGCCCTTGTCTTTAGTAGTAGGGACATAACCTGCGAATGTGTCCCCACTCGGCACATGCGTAGCAACGCATTCCGGTGTATGGACACTCTCTGCGGGTATGTCCCTGGTCGCCACACCCATCGCACTGGTTTCCCTCACATTGAAAGGGACATCCGTGCACCGCGTGGGACCATGCCCCACAGGAGGAGCAGCGAAAAGGCTTCGGAGCTCTATACCAGCTATCCCGCATGGGCGGGCCCGGGCGCGCACTTGTGACTGCCCGGGGGCGGGGGTCAATCCCAGCCCGCGCCCCGCGGGTCCCTGCCCCGGACGGCCGGCCGCCCCGTGGCGCATTACCCAACGTGTTTATACCTACTGTATCTAATCCTGATTGCTCCCGCCCTTCCTCGTGGAACGATGACTGTTCCTGTCGCTTCCTTTCGTCCCGGCTGAGATTCTCCACCATCAGTCTCAAGAATTCATCCTCCCAGACAGAAGGGGTGTTACGTGTAAGGGTGGGAGGGGCGGCGTGAATTGTCGACACAAAACGGGAGGGGGGGGTGGGTTTCCTGAGCTGTATATACCTCTGCACTGCTTTAATTGCGTTCTCGAGCGTAGTTATCCCGCTTGCCTCCATGTACGTACGCATCTCGCCGGGTAAGCCCGACAGAAAGTAAGAGAGTACTAGCTCAGGTGGGAAGAATTGTGGGTGATTCACTCTCGCCATCTTCACAGCACTCCCTATGCATGATAGGTAAACATTTAGTGATGAACACTCTTCTAGCTTGATATTAGCTAAACGTGTCGTGTGATCTTGTAATGAGTCACCCTGGCTGTAAATTTCCCGTAATCCGTTCGCGAACGTGTCCCACGTGGTAGCATTCTTTACTGTCGGATTAAATTCTAGCACGCCTTTCGCGTCACCGCCCAATCGCATACGTGCCGTCCTAAGGCGGCATTCCTCGTATTCCTGAAGGGTATCCGGGAACGCACTTTCAATGTTTCCTAACCACTGTTCCAGCCTATCGGCTGATGTCGCTGGGTCACGGCCATCGCCCTCAAACATGGGTATCTGACTGATTACTTGTGCCGCACTACTCGCTGAGACAGACGTAAGGAAGGGGTCTGGCATGCTGTAGGGGTTGGGAGGTGCTGAGGTGTTCGTGAGCGTGGGGGGGGGGAAGCGGTAAGAGAGGGTGCAGGGTGGTTAAGGGGTAGGGGGGGAGAGTAGGTACTAGTGGATTGTTCAGGGAACGGGAATAAAACGGAAGTCGTTGGTGTAATGTTAACAGAAGTCATATTAGCTTGCGAGGAGGGCTGGGAAGTACTGATCGTGGAAGTCGAAATTGTCAATGTAGACGATGACGTCTGTGGGTGGGACGAGAAGGGGGTTTTACTGACGTCCTATATATTGGAAGACCAGCCGTCAGGTTGAGCTGATCGGGGGGGGGGGGGGCGGCGAAGGGTCCCCTTACATTTGCCCTCGCTAATGTAGGGTCAGGTCTGGACGTTTTTCAGAGACTATAAGTTGTATCTTCTTGAAAAGTCATCAGGTGGGACCGTGTGACATGAGAGGCCCTGGTTGATTTGTGGCCTCTTGACTTGAGCTCGAGGGTTTCATTTGACCAGGCTAATGTGAGGTCAGGTCTGGACTTCCTCTGGGATGTAGGTTATTGTATATTGGGAGAGAGTCGGCTGGTGCCTTCTTACATGTTTTGTTGGGGCCGTGTCACATGGGAGGGGAGCCTGGCTGATTTATAATCCTTGGTCAACCGCAGGGTTACCCTATACTTTTGACCTCCCTAATGTCGGGTCAAGTCTGGACTGTTTTCAGAGACTATAAGTTATATCTTCTGGAGAAGTCATCAGGTGGGGCCGTGTGAGTTACCCTACACTTGACCTCCCTAATGTCGGGTCAAGTGTAGACTTCTTCAGCGATGTAGGTTATTGTATATTGGGAGAGAGTCGGCTGGTGCCTTCTTACATGTTTGTTATGGATCCGTGTCACATGGGAGGGGAGCTAGTTGATTTGTAACACCCTTGAGCACCTGCGAGGGATACCCTTACACTTGACCCCCCCCTAATGTCGGGTCAAGTCTGGCCTGTCTCTGAGATGCAAGCTGCGGTCTGACAACCCATCACTACACCTCCCGCCAAGACCAAAGCTTTCATGCTCAGAGAACTGATGACACATTTAAAGTAGACAGTAACATCATGTGCAGTATCTAATATAGTCCCTGAGGCGATAATGCATCCTTACATTTTACAAATTATAACCCTAGAGATGTATGTTTTTCTACTGGCATAGTTTGATCTGACAAAGCTTACTATACCTCCCGCCAAGATTAAAGCTTCTATGACAGGAGAAAAAAAAATAAAATACGTACACAGTAAGCGAACATAGTGATCTAGAGATCCTTCATATCTAGCATAGTGTCCGAGGCAAACTTGCAAATCACATTCTACAAACAAAAACAGGTGTTACATTGCCTAACCAGGCCGTGTCAAAATAATAATTCATCTCAGTCAGTAAATGGCTACAACATTGCATTTGGTAATACAAACATTTTTTTTTTTTTGGTTTGACAAATTTATTGGCAGGGCTTGTAGTACAGTTTGCCTATTCTGAGTAATTCAGTCAGGTCTTGACACTGAGGGTGGTATCACTTCTCACTGTCACGCAGGACAGAGGTTCACACACAAAGAAATACATCATATTCATTAACAACTATAAATGTATATAGGTCAGGTTCATATGGATAATGTCACTGTTCACTGCCATGCAGGACTGAGGTTCGTACACAAAGAGTTGCATCATATTCATTGACAGTACATATACATATATGTAAACACACACACACACACACATACATACATATACGTATATACATACACATATACATGTACACGTACATATACATGCAAACACGCACACATACATACATATACGTCGGTCAGATTCATGTGGGTAATGTCACTTTTCACTGCCATACAGGACAGAGGTTCGTACACAAAGAATGCATCATATTCATTGACACTATATATAGGTCAGATTCATGTGGGTAATGCCACTGTTCACTGCCACGCAGGACAGGGGTTCGTACACAAAGAAGGAAATACATCACATTCACCAGCAGCATATATAGGTCAGTGGATCACATACATTGGAGTCATATTCTAATTGAAGACTAATCAGTGTGGGCTAGCAAATTTGGGATAAACAGCAAGAATGTCCTCAAGCCCAGTGTGAATTGTTGCAGGAATTCCAAGTGGGGAAGGACTGGTCCGATTTATTAGATCGGTTGGAGCAATATTTTGTGGCTAACAAGCTCGACGCTACTGTTGAGGCTGACCGTCGGCGTGCTGTGTTGCTGACGGTGTGCGGGAGCAAGACTTACTGTTTGATGAAGGATTTCGTAGCACCTGCCAAACATACAAGCAAGATTTAGGAGGAGCTTACCAAACTCATTGAGGACCATTGCAAACCGAAAGCAGGTGTGATCACATCGAGGTACAAATTCTATAGACACGTCAGGAAGGAAAGACAGGATATATCAAGCTTATGTTGCTGATTTACGTCATCTGGCCAAGCCTTGAGGATTCGTAGCTACATGCAAGCTGCTGTCAGCTCCCTAGTTTACCTCTCCGAGTTCTGGAATGGTTAGTACGGGTAGCAGCAGAGGTGAGGTGGCGAACATTGAAAGCAAGAAATCTATTGTGTGTTGGCGTTGTTGTTAGAATCACAAACCACACCTGTGTCGTTTCAAGCAAAATATTTGTAACAAGTGTGGGAAAAATGGCCATCTGCAGAAAATGTGCCGCAGGGCTGATAAATTTGCAGAAACTCGTGTATCATGTACTGCAGCCACCAGCTGATGGCTTGCAGGAGCCTTCCAGTATTTACGACCCTGGTGCGATTAACATTTTAGAAACTGGGACATGTGACAGTGAAGTGGAACTCTTAGTCATTGTATAAGTTCAATGGTGATGATCCTTCAGACTCTCCTATACTTGTACCGGTTGATATTGATGGAATTAGAGTAAACTTGGTCACCAGAACTTGCAAAACTGTAATGAGTCATGAGACATATCAAAAGTTATGGAAAGGGAACAGAAAAGTAGAACCACAATTGGAACCAATTGTTAAGAGTCTTAAAACTTATACAGATCAGCTTGTGCCTGTGGTTGGTAGTGCTATGGTTACCATAACTTATGAAGGAAAGTCTCATGAATTATCTTTGTGGATTGTGAGAGGATGTGTCCCAACACTGCTTGATCGTGACTAGCTCAAAATTATTGATTTGGACTGGGGTAAGCTTAAATTGTTGTCAGTTTATGGTTTAAGCAAAACATGTGACAGTGTAATGACGAAATACGGGTCTGTGTTTGAAGATGGCATTGGTTTATTCAGTGGACATAAAATGAAAATACATGTGGATAATGATTCCAAACCAATCTTTTTGAAATCCAAATCTGTACCTTATATGTTGCATGAGAAATTTGAAGGAGAACTAGACTAACTCCAGACTGAGGGTATCATAAAACCAAAAGGATTCAGTGACTGGGCAGGTCCAATAGTCCCTGTGATAAATCTGATTGTAATGCGTGCATTTGTGGGGGAGTATAAACCTACTATAAATAGGTTTTCCAAACTCGATCACTACCCACTACCTAAAGCAGATGATATATTTGCGACTCTCGGTAGTGGAACTTCCTTCACCAAACTTGATTTTACCTCGGTATATGCTCAAATGGAACTTGACGAGGAGTCACAGAAATAAACTTGTACTAACACCCATAAAGGATTGTTTATTTACAACAGGTGCCCGTTTGGAGTCCGGTCAGCTTCTGCTGTGTTTCAAAGACACATAGAAAGTCTTTTGAAGTCTGTCCTTCAAACTGTAGTGTTTCAGGATGATGTTCTAATGACGGGTAGGTCAGAAAAAGAGCATTTGGGAAACTTGGAGGAGGTATTATGCCGCCTTGATGAAGTTGGGTTGAATCTAAAACTTCAGAAATGTGTGTTTATAGCAACTGGGGTAGAGTTCCTGGGTCGTAAGGTTACGGCCAGTGGTGTCATGCCGACTCAGTCAATAACGATGGCTATCAGAAATGATCCCAAACCTGAGAATCTTTCGGAATTGATAGCATTTTTAGGGATGTTGAATTACTACTGTGTTGTTTTGCCAAATTTAAACACTTTACTTGAGCCATTACATACATTGCTGAGGAAGGATAGAGTTTGGAAATGGTGTTTTGATCAGGAAATTGCTTTTAAAAATATTAAAGTTTATATGTTCTCATCTCCAAGTTCACTTTGATCCCAGTAAAAACATGTTTTGATCTGTATTGTTTTGCAACAATACAACGAAAATGGTAGACTTCAACCTGTTGCTTTTGCCTCTCTCACTTTGTCTTCAGCTGAGAGTAATTATTGTATGGTGGAAAAAAGGCTTTATCTTGTGTCTTTGGAGTAAAAAGATGCACCAGTACCTGTATAGTCATAAGTTTGAGCTTGACACGGATAGCATTGTTGGGGAAAATAAAGGAATTAGCCCTAATGCTTCTGGACGTATTCAGCGATGGGCTTTGGTGATGTCTGGTTATGACTACAGCATAAAGTACAAACCAGGTAAACTAATACCAGCGCTCATGGACTGATTCGCTTACCCCTTCCGACTTCGACTGCTGTAACTCCCCAGTCTCCTGAGTTGTTGCTCGTAACGCAATGCTTGGAAGACGAAGTGTCTCCAGTGACAATCCAACAATTAGGTTTGTGGACCAGCAATGATCCAATCTTTTCGTGTGTAAAGAGGTGCGTTGTGACTGGTGATTGGGAGAACATTCCAGAAAGTTTGTCATCAGAAACCAAACCATATGTCAGTAGGAAAAACGAACTGTCAGTTCAGTCAGACTGTCTAGTGTGGGGGTCGAGAATTGTGGTGCCGACAAAGGGACGCTCTATTACATGACTTCACCCTGGTATTGTTGGAATTAAATCAATCGCCTGGGAAGATATTGGAAGCATTATTTGTTGTCTAATGGTAGTAGACCCTGCTGCCATATGGCATCACAAAAATTGTAACCAAGTCCCAGGTTGCTGATCTGACTTTCTGCCTTATTCAATTCAATTTAAATATGTTATTCCTTCATAGACGAAGCGAAATCCTAGTGCTGCCACTAGGTACACCTGTTTCTGCCTCATTTACACACAGTTGCAGGGTCTCAATTGTTTCTCTTACCATTCGCAACACAACATAAATATATTGCTTCTCACTCTTGATATTTTTTTTAATTTTGTACTTCTTTATTATTATTATTATTATTATTATTATTATTATTATTATTATTACATTTTCGCCCCCCAGGCCCCGATGTGGGTCAGTGACCTTTGCCCGGGTGGGCTAATCCCTGTAAAAAAAAAAAAAATAAATAAAAAATAAAATGGTTAGGTGTCATGTACTGTTGCGAAAATATGGATAGGGATCTTGAGATGTGTGTTCATAGGTGTTATTGCTTCTACTTACTTTTACTTTTACTTTTATCCTCTTCACCACTGATCGGCTCGTTAGCGACTTGGGCGATCGGTCACGTCTCTGTCAAGCACTGTTAGCAAGTACGAGGCATGTACAAGTACTGGCTCCCTGTTACGCAATGTTGGCAGATACTGGGCATGCACCGGCTCCAGAATGTACCTGAACCTGCTCCAGTGTTGGTCAAGTCTGGTCTTGAAAGAACTCACACTCGGTGCCGTCACAACAATTTCTGGTAGATTGTTCCAAGAGCTCACAACTCTCACTCCGAAAAAGATTGCCATCACAGTTTTCTAGACTTTCAGCTTCTTCAATCTTGAACTGTGACCCCTTGTGGGACGAGGGTCCACCAGCTCCAAATAAGGACACTGGACTAAGTAATGCCCCTTGAGATGCTTATACACCTCAATTAGGTCGCCCCTTGCTTTCTGTAGTATAAGCTAGGCAAGTTCAAGCGCTCCAATCTCTCAGGGTAGTTGAGGTGCCGAAGTGCAGGCACCAGTCTGGTGGCACTCCTTTGAACATTTTCAACTAACTGACAATCCCTAGCATATCTCGGGGACCAGACAGGGTGACAGTACTCCAGGTGGGGAAGCATTTCACACTTGAAGATCGTTGCGAGGGACGGTCTAGATATCTGAACGAGCTTCTTATAAGACCCAATAATTTATTTGCCTGATTTACCTTCTTCACGCAATGGCCCGTGAACTGCAGCTCATTATCAACATACGCACCTAGGTCTTTCTCACATTCAGTCTCAAATAGTGCAGTTTCTTCATCCCGTTGGGGAATATGATACTCCCCCTTACTGTTGGTACGCCCCAGGTGCATCCTCTTACACTTCGTGACATTGAATCTCAACAGCCATATCTTCGACTATTCTTGGAGCTCACAGAGATCCTTCTGTAGCTCTTCACAGTCCGCCTGGTTCTTGATTCCCGAAATAACTTGGCTTCATCTGCAAATATTTGTATGGAGGAGTGTACAGCGTCAGGCATGTCATTTATGAAACAAACAAACAACAGCGGGCCCAATACACTGCCCTGTGGTGCCCCTTCTTGTGACAGGTGCAGATGATGATTTCGTGCCATTAATCACCCCACACTGCTTGCGGTCATGTAGAAAGTCTTCTATCCATGCTAGGACATCTCCCTGAATTCCATGCACCTTCTAGTTTGATTTTCAGCCATTCGTGGGGTACACTGTCGAAAGCCTTGGCAAAATCTCGGTATATATTGTCGATATTACCACCCCGTTCCCGAATATGGATCCAATTATCCAATACCTTGAGCAATTGTGTTAAGCAGGAGCGCCCCAGAATAAAACCGTGTTGGCAATCTTTTACAAGGTTGTTTTGTAGTAGATGTTCCATCGCGGCGTCTCAGATAATACTCTCAAGTACTTTACATATTATGCTGGTCAGGCTCACTGGTCTATAGTTGTTCTTGGAGTGACGATCGCCCTTCTTGAAGAAAGGACTCACATGTGCCATTTTCCAATCACTGGGCTCAGCAAGCTCGTTGCACAACTTTCTTATCACTCTGGGATGCGCCATGTCAGGGCCGGGACTCTTATGAACCTTTAGCTTTGCTAGTTTTTATCTAATAGCCTCTTCTGTGAACACAATGTGGGTCAGTGCTGTGTCGAATCGCCTGTCCTCAAACGCGGGAAGGTTAATCTCATCCTCTCTTGTGAACACTGAGGAAAAGAAGCTGTTTATTACCTCAGCTTTATCCTGGTCAGATTCTGCGTAACTACCATCTTCAAGCCTCAGGTCTCTTACTCCTACTCACGTTTTTAATTTCGACTTTGCATAGCGGTAAAACGCCTTTGGGTTTGACTTGACCTCGCTTGCAACCAGCCTCTGGAACTCTTCTCCGCCCTTCTACACTCTGCCTTTGCTTGGTTTCTGGTTCTTGCACACATTCTCCTGTCCTGCTTATCGTTTGACCCAACCCACGTCTTTAATTTCTGGGTTTTCTTCTTAACTTTGTCGACCGCCGCATGGTTTAGGTGTAGGGATTCCCTCGTATTCCTAAAGGCACTGGGTTTGGTCTTGGGTATGTATTTATCGATCAAATGGGTCACTTTACTAGTTATGATATTCAGCGTAGTGTCTGCGTTCTTGTGCCTTAATGAGTCAGGCCAGTGGACACCCTTCATCTCTTCCCTCATCCCGTTGTAATTTCCCTTATAATATTTGCACCTTGGCCTGGCCTTATCTATATGGTGACTGGTGTCAGCTGGGGCAAGATGTTCCAGTTTGGCCACGATACCCTCCTCATTTGTTGTGATGAGGTCTAGTGGCTTAGATGTTTTCACCTCTCTGAAATGTGTCAGGTCTCTAACATGTTGGAACAGAAAATTATCTCTCCGAGTTTCTACAAAAAGAGTAGCAGGGTTATTCAAGTCATTTGGGGTGAACTCGTTTCTCCAGTCGATGTCTCCAAAGTTAAAGTCCCCCATGATAAGGAGGTGGCTAGGGTTGAGCATTGCTGCATTGTCTATTAAGGCTCTTAAGTTCCTTTGATTTAGTGGGCCACAGTTTTGGGATCTGTAGATGCACTCGACACTAAGTAAGTCCCCTCCCTTTAATTTAATTTTGCACCACTTGGACTCTTCAAAAATATCCTCTCCCTGTACCCTCACCTGGCTGGCTCTAAGGTTTTGCCTCGCATAGATAACCACACCCCTCTTGTAAGTTTCTTGAGAAAGGTTCGTAAATGAGTCATATCCAACAATACTGAACTCACATTCCTCTGAGTCGATTCTCCTGTTCTTGTACAACAGTTCTACAGCTCCTACAATATTTGGTTGGTGTACCTTCAGAAGTGTTTCAAACTCCTCTCTCTTATCAAGGAACGTGTCAGTATTAGTGTACATGACATTCAAGCCAGAATTTCTTCTCGGTAACATCTCTGCTCTTAGTAGCAACTCCGGCCCCCCTCTAATTTCAGAATCTGCAACATTTGCTTGGTACACTGTATTTTGTAGGGTGTGGTTAGAAATGCCACTGCTTACACGGCGCTCGCCTCCTCCCGGCTGATAGGCGGAGCTGGTGCCACCTCTCTGGTGGGGGGTAGAGCGGGTGGAGGGTGCGCTGCTGCCCCCTGGCTCTGTGTCGGCATACTCGCTTCCACTACCTTCCCTCTGAATATAACCCATGTACACCCATCCCCGTTCCTCCTCGACTCCTCCCTCATCTCCTTCAAGCCCTGGAGGAGCTTCTTGTTCTGTTCCCTCTGCATTACCGTGCGATCTGGGTGATTGAATACACTCCGAAATGCCTCGCTCCTTGCTAAGTTTTTTGCCTGCCGAATAACTTCCCATTTCTCCTCCTCACTCACTAATGTGATCCTGAGGGGGCGAGGCTTATCCCCCTGCTGTTTCCCCAGCCTCCTCACATCCTAAGGGGTTGATGGCATCTTCAGAACCTCTGTAAACATATTTTAAACTGCATTTTATCGTGTGTTATCCTACTCTCAGTTCCCTGCGCCTGGATCTCTGGGACTCCAAAAACTATTACATTGTTACTACGCTAGAAACGTTCCCGTTGTTCCTCCTGTCCCCTAACAGTAGGTCCGATAATTTTCATTTCTTTGACACACTTCTTCAGAGTCCGTAGCTGCTGTAGAACCTGTTCTGATCCTGCATTACTCTCCGCCACCTCCAGTGGCCCTGCTAAGCCCTCAGCATAACTCCTCTTAGCAACCATCTCCATTCTATCTGCTACTTCCTCAGTCTTAGCAAGGATCTCTTTCCCAACTTGTTCTAGTTTGGCAACCAGAAAGGCTCCAGCTTCATCAATTTTCGTCCTCAGGGAACTCGTTCCCCCTATTGCTTGCAATCTCCTCTTTCACCTTGACTATGCAGTCAGGGCAATACCAGCAGCAGCCTTGATGCTTTACAGCAACTTGCATCGTCCTAAACATTGCGTTGCTCAGGCCTGCAGACTGTGTATAGATCTACACCTATTTAAAATTAAAGAAAAAAAAACAGTACTTAGCTGCCCTGTGCTGGTTTTAACCTCCTCTGTTGTCTTTAGAGCTGTCTTCTGTTTTCTTCTCTTTTTTTCAGATCACTTCGGCGATTTGTCGGTATCTATGTGCTATCTCTATGTACACTGCATTTTGCTATGAATAACGGATTTTATACGCCAACTCAGTCCTTTAGAAACACAGAAAATAAAATAAATTTTTCTTTGGGGCGGTAATAGAATGCCTTTTAGTAGAAAAAAGCTTGTTTAATTTTTTTTAACTATTATTTCCTTATACTTTCTTTTCCAGGTCTCATCAACAACTATATATCTTTGTGCTATCACTGTGTAACTGTATCTCCTTGTGAATGGTGTAATATAGGCACAGTTTCAGTCCTTGAGAAAGCACTCAACCAAAATAAATTTAAAAGTTTCTGTGGCATTTATAACACGACTTGGTCTCTGCTTGCCAATTTGTATTCACTTTAAGTTATTTAGAACCTCTTCCGTGGTCACTGATGACACTATGATCTGATTTAACTAAAAGCACTACACTCCCTGGTTGGCCTTTATCACAGCCGTGACCACAACTCCGTAAAAAAATAAAATAAAAGTTTTGTCATATAGCAATGATTTTGTGGTTGTAGGCGTTCTGACCTGGGCTTTACCTCCAACTAGGTGGAGATTGAGTTTTCAAAAATACAATCGCATCTAGCATTAAAAACACTATATCGATTTACACTTTCATATCACTAAGACGATCTTGATGTTCTTATGTCATCACTGTCCAATTTCTGCCACTGAACAGCGAAGGCCCGAATGCCGAACACGCTTTGTTAGAGAAACGCAACACGACCCAACCCGACCTTGAACCACCCAAATCTCCTATTCACCCGTGGTTATGGCCCTCGAGACCTTGGTCGAGACTCCATACAGATTTTCCTGGTCCTTTCCTGGGTAAAATGTTCTTGATTATGATAGATGCTTGCTCAAAGAGGATTGAATATAAACGAATGACTTCAAATACATCTGAAAATATGAGTCTCTCTCCGAGCAATCTTTGATCAACATGGTTTGCCAGATACTATTGTTAGTGACAATGGTACTTCCTTTACGAGTTCAGACTTTCAAAACTTCCACAGACTTAATGGTATTAAACATGTTCGGTGTGCTCCAGTCAAACCTGCATCAAATGGACAGGCAGAGCGTGCAGTACAGGTTGTGAAAAATGGGCTGAGGACAGTGACAAAGGGCTCCTTTCAGACAAAGCTGTCTCGTTTCCAGCTAAGTTATCGTGCTAGATCCAACACTGTGATAGCATAATTACTCATGAATAGAGAACTTAAAACTGCTTTGTCACTAGTGCATCCCAATCTCAGAGGTAAAGTTGAGGATAGACTGGTTAAGCAAAAAGATTATTATGATCAGTATTCAGTGTCTCGAGAGATCCGTGTCAATGATTCTGTTAATGCTTTAAATCTTTCAAATGTCCAAAAGTGGTTACCAGGATTTGTAACCCAGAACATAGGAGATACACACCCAGGTCCTTTTCACATTGGGTCTCTTATTATTGTTTCTTCGTCCCGTTGGGACATTTGATACGTCCCCTTGCTGTTGGTAGGACCCAGGTGCATCCTCTTACACTTCGTGACATTGAATCTTAACAGCCATTCTTTTAACCACTCTTGAAGCTGACAGATATTTCTGTAGGTAGCTCTTCACAATCTATTTGGTTCTAAGTTTCCCTGAATGACTTGGCATCGTACGCAAAAATTTGTATGAAGGAGTGTACAGCTTCTTACATGTCATTTATGAAACAAACACACAACAACGGGCTCAGTACACTGCCCTGTGGTACCTCACTTGTTACGGGTGCACATGACGATTTCGTGCCACCAAACACTGCTTGCGATTTCGAAGAAAGTCTCCAACCCATACTTGGACACTTACCCGAATATCTCTCTCTCTCTCTCTCTCTCTCTCTCTCTCTCTCTCTCTCTCTCTCTCTCTCTCTCAATTAGTAATATTTACTATTAGTATGTTAGTATATTCATGCTCTCAGGTTTCTCTTCTTTTGAATATAGTATTTAAAAAATCATTATCATTAATAATCGGTTTTATATTGATATTATCATCACATTACTCATACTTACTTTAATTTATACTTTTGCCGCTATTGTTATGAATGTAATGTATACATTAAAAGTGATGGCAGTGTTTCCCTATAACACAATAACTTACAAAGAAAAATAACAAAGGCCCTAACAGATATAAACCCCCTCCCCCTCCAAAAAAAAAGTCAAATGAGAGCTTATAGAAACCGTCCACTCTCGTTTGACTAGATAATATGTCTATTTTCTCCGGCTCATTAAAGGAGGGTGCATTGGGATGGTTTAATGTATTTTCTAATAACAAAAAACTTATCATATAGTAAAAATATTCTCCATGGAAAGTGAAGGCTGACTTGTCTGCTTAACTTGTGATGTTTTATGATAAATGCTCACCATCATCATTATTAATTAGTAAAATATCCTGGAAGTTTAGATTGCAAATACATACATTCATACTCAGACATACACACGCACACACACACACTGCACTGCGGGGGTTTCAGTCGACAACACCGCACCAGACTACTCATCGCTCCAAGGCACCCTGGACAGGCTACAGGCATGGACTACGGAGAACAAGGTCACCATCAACCACACCATAACCGTAGTTATACACATCAATACCGCCACCACTCCAGTGCAAGCCCCAGCAGTCACAGTGGGTGCCCATCCTCTCCATCTGGTGCAGTCTGCCAAACTCCTGGGTGTAACTATAGACAACAAACTTGACTGGAAGGCCCATGTAAATAACACAGTCAAGGCAGCCTCGTACCATCTCTACATGCTACGAAGACTTAGGTCACTTGGGACACCCACGCCAGAGCTGAGGACCATCTACAACGCCTTTATTCTCCCCAAACTAACGTATGCGTCACCAGCCTGGTCTTCTTCTCTCAACTCCACCCAACAACGTCAGCTGGAGAAGGTACAGAAAAGGGCCTGCAGAATCATGCTCGGCGCAGAATACTCCAGCTACACCAACGCTCTCTCCACCCTGGAAATGCCATCCCTCGGTGACCTCCACCACCAAGCACTGGAAAGGTTTGGCCGTGGACTACTGCACCACCCTCTCCATCGCCACCTCCTGCCACCTGCAGTCCCCCACCCACCTCGCGCAGTCCGCCACTACAACAAAATTCAGCCCATAAGAGTCAGCACCGATAGATATAAGAACAGCACCATCCCATCTATTGTTAAAATAATAAACAACTCCTGATTTATTTACCGTATAGCCCTGTAAATGTATTCAATGCATATTATATCATTATGTCTAAATCTAATGTAAGTCTGTATATTTTCAGCCACCGGCTGCAACTCTATTAATAAACCGTTTAATATTATTATTATTATTATTACACACACACACACACACACACACATGATCTACGTGTGTAAACATTAATCTGTATGTTCACTGTATGTTCCTTCACCTTTCTCTAATGAAGGCTTTTGTTAAACCACCAATGTATGTAATAAGTCATTTATATGCAATGAATATTTTCAGCCTTCCGGCTGCAAACTTTTTTAATATACCGTTTATTATTATTATTATTATTATTATTATTATTATTATTATTATTATTATTATTATTATTTACACACACACACACAAACATACACACATAATATAATATTAATGGTTACCCCTCATGTAACGAGGACGGTCTGCCCAAGGGCCACCTAGGCGTGAATTGGTTTAATGTGTAGAAGGTGTCGCCAACACAACAACCATACCCTAAGTTAACGAGCTGTATATCTGAGAAGACCGGACAACTTGCCAACTGCACTGCCTTGCCATTATTCCAGAATACGATCCGCAAATCGATTAACATCCTGGTTCCCAATTATTGCTGGGTAGCCAGAGGCAAATGGCATAAAGAAACTTGACCATAGTTTCACCCTGACCGAGGATCTAATCCGGGTCTGCTCGCTTGCGAGGCGAGCATGCTGACCATTACACCGACAATAACATACTCACAGACACTTATATACTCAGACATACATACACACACATATACACACACACTAATACACTCACAAATGCATACAGACTCGGACATACATACACACACATATACACCCACACTAACACACTCACAAACGCATACATACTCAAACAGACATACATACATACACCAACACCGACATACTCACAAACGCACACACTCACACATATTACTACTACTACTATTACTACTTTGCTGTCACTCGGAATCAAGTATGACAATCATCCAGCTTTGATAAAATGATGAGTTATTTAGGATATCGCCTTCGTTGGTGAGCTCTGAGGTGACTACAGAGGCAGATATGGGACCGGCAGGGTCGGTCACAGATGCTACACGTGTGGAGGGGTACATTTAGTGCGGGATGGGCGACGGCAGCGTCTTTCAGTTGTTGGCGCTTGTCTGCCTCGGTTTGCAGCCGGGCTAACTCGAAAGTATTAACACCTTCTCGTATGGTGCTTCTCCAAGCGTCATGGTATGGAGTAATCGTCTCCCAGGTGAGGGGGTCGATTTGGCACTTTTTCAGGTTTGTCCTAAGACTATCCTTATTATACCTTTTCAGTTGACCGCCGGCGTTACGTTTGCTGTTCGTTAGGTGACTGTAAAGTAGCTGCTTTGGCAGTCTACTGTCGTCCATGTGGGTAACATGGCCAGTCCATTGTAATTGTTCATGGATAATTGTAGCCTCGATGCTCCTACAGTTGGTGTCATTGAGAAAACTGGCATTTGTTCTCTTGTCTTCCCAGCGAACTCGAACAATGAAACATAGGATACTTTGGTGAAAGTTTTCAAGTGCCTTGAGGTGCCTCCTGTACGTGTCGCATGTCTTGCTGCCATATAGAAAGGTGGGGAGGACCACTGCTCGTTATACTTGCAACTTTGTAGATAATTTCAGCTCCCTACAGCTGAAGACAAAGGTATGGAGTCTGTCAAAGGCTTGAGATGTTGAATCTCTTCATCAATGTCCGCTGTGGTGGACTGGTGAGAGCTGAGATACTGAAAGTGGGTAACATTAGAGAGGGTAGTATCATTAAGCTGGATGGATGGTGGAGGTGTGGCTGAACCAGTGGCAGACTGAAAGAGTATCTGAGTCTTACGTACACTCACCTCAAGGCCGAAGTGTGCATCTGCTGCTGACACCTTTGTTCCTGCCCGGAGTCGTCTTATGTTGAAAAGACCCTTCATCCGGTACTGAAGTCCACCCTGCCAGCTAAATTGGCACTGGCACAAATAAGGAAGGCAGCCAAGAAAATGGAAAAGAAAGTTGGTGTCAGTACACGTCCTTGTTTTACTCCCGTTTGGATAGGGAAGCACTCAGACAGGGTGCCATTGTGCAGGACACTGCCGTTCATGCCATCGTGGAGTTGCCTCACAATGGGGATGAATTTTGGTGGGCCCCTAAACCGGTTAAGGGTCCGCCAGAGGGCTTCCCTGTTGATCGAGTAAAAAGGCCTTGGTTAGGTCGATGAAAGCCATGTACAGGTCACGACGCTGTTCTCTGCACTTTTCCTGTATCTGCCGGGCAACAAAGATCATGTCAGTGGTGCCGCATGATGGTCGAAAGCCACAATGAGATTACTGGGAGGAAATTTTCCGCCTCAGGAAGAAGTCTGTTTAAGAAGACTCGGAAGATAATCTTGCCAACTACGGACAGTAGCGAGATCCTGCGTTAGTTACCACAGTCTGACTGGTCTCCCTTGTTCTTATAAATATTGACGATGGAGGCGTGGAGACGGCTAGTAAGCAGAGATCCTCCTACTTTATACACCTCGGCTGGGATTCCATCAGGCCCCGAGGCTTTGTTATTTTTCATCTGTTTGATGGCAGTGGCTACCTCATCCAGTGATGGAGGATAGCTGAGATGGGTCAGCTCTGCCTGCAGAGGGACCTGCTAGGTAGTCAGGACATCCACATCGGTGTTTCGGTTGAGCAGCAGATGGTAGTGCTCTTTCTAGCGCTGACGGATGCCTCCTTCGTCTTTAATTAGGGAGTTACCATCGGATGAGCAGAGGGGGCTGTGCCATCAGTGATTTGGCCATAAATTTTTTTAGTTGAATTGAAAAATTCCCGCATATTGTGTTGATCTGTAAGTTTTTGCGTTTGAAATGCTTTATTTTTAAAACAGTCGTTCTTTAATTTTCGAAGTTTGCGCTGGGCCTCCGCTTTCTTCTTTAGTCCTAGACTGAGGATTGTTCTGCCAATCAGTTAAAGCAGCACGTTTGTTATCGATGAGCGCATAGATTTCCGGGTCATTTTCATCAAACCACTCCTGGTATCTACAGGTTTTTGACATGACAGCGTCGAGAATACACCATTCGGCACTGGGATTTAGGTTTTCTGTTGTTGGGTTGTTTATCAGCCCATGTTCGAGCTCTTTGAAAGCATGTGCTACCGCTGGATCCTCCAGACTCTTAGTGATAAACCTCTTCTGGAGGCTTGTTGCCTTCGCCGCTTTGGGGCGAAGTGAAGTGAGAGCTTGGCTCTGGCGAGCTGATGATCAGTGTCCCAGTGGTCCGAGCGACGCTTGGCTCGGGTGATGAGGACACATCGGCGATCTCTTTCTCTGACAATGATGTAGTCAATGAGCTACCAGTGTTTAGATCGTAGGTGTTGCCACGAACCCTTGAACTTGTCGGCCTGCCTAAGCAAGGTATTGGTGATACTGAGGTTGTGTTCAGCACACTTGGTGAGGAGGAATGGGCTGTTGAGATTTCACTTGCCTAGTCCATTTCCTCCTATGATTCCCTAACACACTCACAAACGCATACATACTCACATACACTCACACTAACACACTCACAAACGCATACATGCACTCATACACGCACACTAACACACAAACGCATACATACACACATACACCCACACTAACATGCACACATACATACACTCACAAATGCACACATGCACACATACACCTAAATTAGGCTTATCAGACCTGAGGCTTGAAGATGGTACTTATGCAGAGTCTGACCATGCCAAGGAAGAGGCGTTGAGCAAATTATTTTCCTTGGTGTTCACAAGAGAGGATGCGAACAATATTCCTGCGTTTGAGGAAAAACGGTTTGACACAGTGCAGCCCCACATTAGGTTCTCGCATAAGGTTATAAGAAATGAATTGTCAAAGCTAAAGATTTACAAGTCCCGGCCATGATATGGTGCACCCCAGAGTGATAAGAGAACTGTGTAACAAGCACGTGGAGCCCCTGAAGGTCCTGTTCTGTAAATGCCTGGATGATGGAAAATGGCTTATGTGAGTCATATATTCAAGAACGGCGATCTTCACTCCACGAATGATTATAGACCAGTGAGCCTTACCAGCATAGTGTGTAAAGTACTTGAGAGTATCATAAGAGATGCCATGATGGAACATCTACTACGAAACAACCTTGTAAAGGACTGCCAACACGGTTTCAGCCGGGACGCTCTAGCTTAGCACAATTACTCAGGGTCCTGGATGTTTGGACTCAAATTCTAGAACATGGCGGAAAAATCGACAATATATACCTAGATTTTGCCAAGGCTTTCGACATTGTACTCCATGAATGGCTAAGAATTAAACTGTAAGGGTACGGGATTCAGGGAAATGTCCTAGCGTCGATCGGAGACTTTATCCATGACTGCAAGCAGTGTGTGTGGTGACTAATGGCACGAAATCGCCATGTGTACCAATGACAAGCAGGGTCCTTCGTAAATGACTCCTCTATACAAATGTTTGGTGACGATGCCAAGTTAAACTTGGAAATTAAGAACCAAACAGACTGTGAAGAAGAACTGCGAAAGATCTCTATGAGATTCATGAATGGTCGAAGAAATGGCTGCTAAGATTCAATGTCACGAAGAGCAAGAGGATGCACCTGGGGTGTACCAACAGTAAGGAGGCGTATCACATGTCCCAACAGGACCTGGATGCGTATGTCGACAAAGAACTTAAGTTCTCGGGCCACTGTGAGAAAAGGGTGAATCAAGCAACGAAACTAGGTCTTGTAAGAGGGTCGCTTAGACATCTGAATTGGTCCGTCGCTCGTCACGATCTTTAAAAGCGAGGTGCTTCCCGTCTGGAGTACTGTCACCCCGTTTGGTCCCTGAGATATACTAGAGACTTTCGATTAATTGAGAATGTCGATAGGGGTGCCACTGGTACCTGCACTCTGGCACCTCAACTACCTGGAGCTGGCGGATGCCCGCCCCACATGGAGTCACAGCGCAAAGTTGACGAAGCCACAAGTTCAGAAAACAGTGAAGGCAAACTTTTTCGGAGTGAAAATTGTGAACTCTTGGAACTATCTGCCAGAGAGTTTTTTTTTTTTTTTTTTTTTTTTTTTTTTTTTTTTTTTTACGAGGATTAGCCCACCCGGGCACAGATTACTGACCCACATCAGGGCCTGGGGGGCGAAAATATAATAATAATAATAATAATAATAATAATAATAATAATAATAATAATTACACTGGGGAACAAAATTCAACTTTTTGTCAGTTGCATACATTTTGAGACCTGTTTCTGGGTAAATTGAGGTCACTGATTTCAAATATGGCACCGGTTTTTTTCTATCGGGTCTAGTTTTGTTGCGGTGAGTTACCTACCATTTACTACTATATATAGTTAGACTACCAAAAAACTACTGCTAAAAATCTAAACCAGCACACAGAGAGGAATTACCAAACACGTAGAATTAATTTTTAATTACTTTTATTTACCTTGACAAGCATATTTTGGATTCATCAGTTGCTTTTGTGAACTATGCCAGATTTATTCAGGCACAAACTTGCGTTTAATGGACTGTCTTGAATATCGCCTCTCAGTGCAGTCTCGCTGAATGCTCCAGCAATAGTCCGCCATCATGTGAATGTCCCAGCGACCTTGATACCTGTCTTCCATGACTTTCATATCCTGGTGAAAGCGTTCACCTTGCTCATCACTCACGTCCCCCAAGTTTGCCGGAAACAGTTCAAGATGACTGTTCAGGAAATGCATCTTAATGCTCATGTTGCAACCTAACACATGGAAACTTTCCATCAAAGATTCAACGAGCTTTTTATAGTCCTCTGATTTCCTGTTTCCAAGAAAGTTCCTTACAACAGAAACGAATGCTCCCCATGCATTTCTCTCAACATCAGTCATGGATTGAGTGAAGGCTTGGTCTTTAATCAGCGTCCTAATTTGAGGGCCGTCGAAAATACCTGCTTTGAGTTTTTCTAGCGTTAAACCAGGGAACACTTCACACAGATACTTAAAACAGTCACTGTCAGTATCGAGCGCCTTGACAAACTGTTTCATAAGGCCCAGCTTGATGTGAAGGGGCGGGAAAACAATTTTTTCACGTTCCACTAGGGGTTCATAAATGATGTTCTTTTCCCCAACATTGAGGCTTTCCCTAACTGGCCATTCCTTCTGAATCCAGTGTCTGTCTTTGGCTCTGCTGTCCCAGAGGCAGATAAAGCAAGGAAATTTTGTATACCCACCTTGCTGTCCTAGCAAAAAATTGACCATTTTTAGATCAACACAGATGATCCATTTGTGTTCTTCATATTTGAGGCGCCACTCTTTCGGATCATAACCTGGAGCTCCCATCGCGGTGACTAATCCAGAAATATCACAACAGTAGACGAAGTCAAATTTAGAATCAAAGAACTGTAAGAGGTTCTTTTCTCTGTTGCGAAAGAATGTTACCTTTGTGTCTATTTTCAGCAAGTTTTTATCTTTTAACCGTGAAGCCAACAATTCTGACAGCTTTTTAGACAGACCCAGATCTCGAACTAAGTCATTGAGTTCTGCTTGGCTAAATGTTTGCGGTTCTGTTGATATGCCTGCAAAATCTGAGTCACTATTTCTGTTAGTTGACTCCTCTGTGACCTCAGTGTCATATTCACTGTCAGATTCAACGGAAGCAAGTTGAGTGAAGATAGGCTTTGGAACATCATCTGAATGGGGCACAGGCCTGATTGCTGAATCTAGACCTGATCTGCACAAACGAATGCCATTTTCAGAATCTGTGACCTCAAATCTACCAGAATCAAGTGTCAGAACTCATGCAACCGAAAGTGTGTTCCCCAGTGTTATTATTATTATAATAATAATTAATAAATATTAATAACAAAATACTAAAAAAAAAAAAATATTAAACAATCATAAATAAATACAAAATCGAAAAAAATAAATCAAGAATGAGAAATGATAAACATTATGTATGTTGTATTGTCAAAGTAAGAGAAACAATTGAAACCCTGCAATCTTGTGTAAATGAAGCAGAAAGTCAGATCAGCAACATGGGACTTGGTCACAATTTTCGTGATGCCATATGGCAGCAGGGTCTATCATTAGACAACACATTATGCTTCCAATATCTTCCCAGGCGGTAGTACCTCCCTGTTTGATAGCTGCCTACTACCTATTACCTACAGCACAGAATGTGAGCTCTTTCAAGGCCAGACTTGACCAAAACTGGAGCAGGTTCAAATACATTCAGGAGTCAGTTCATGCCCAGTACTTGCCAACAGTGCACAACTCTCTTATTACTCTGGGCTGCACCATATCTGGGCCGGGATTCTTATGAACCTTTAGCTTCGACAATTTATTTCTTATGCCCTCTTCTGAGAACACAATGTGGGTCAGCACTGTGTCAAACCGTCTTTCCTCAAACGCAAGAAGATTGTTTGCATCCTTTCTTGTGAACACCGAGGAAGATAATCTGTTCAACGCTTCCTCTTTGCCCTGGTCATAAGTTGCGTAACTACAATCTTCACACCTCAGGTCCGATACGCCTACTTGCGTTTTTATTTTCGACTTTGCATCGTGGTAAAAAGCCTTAGGATTTGACTTTAGCTAGCTTTCAATCTGTCTCTGGAACTCTGACTTTGCTTGGTTCCTAGGTCTAGCATACATCCTCCTGTCCTGCTTATTATTTGACCTAACCCATGTCTCGAAATTCTGAGTGTATATGAGAGCCAGGTGGGGTATTAGAGTGGCAAGTGGGTGTTTGAGAGGGCCAGGTGGGTGTAAAAGAGGGCCAGGTGGGAGTATAAGAGGGCCAGGTGGGTGTATATGAGAGCTAGGTGGGGTGTTTAAGTGAGCCAGGTGGGGTTGTTGGAGCACCAGGTGGGGCTGTTGGAGCACCAGGTGAGGTTGCTGGAGCACCAGGTGGGGTTGTTGGAACACCAGGTGGGGTTGTTGGAGCACCAGGTGGGGTTGTTGGAGCACCAGGTGGGGTTGTTAGAGCACCAGGTGGGGTTGTTGGAGCACAAAGTGTGGTTGTTGGGTCACCAGGTGGGGTCGTTGGGGTACAAGGTGGGGTTGTTGGGGCACCAGGTGTAATAACACTTAAACATTAGGCCAAAAGAAGAGGTCATATGTTGTAAACTTTATTACACCCAACTATTTAATATTATAGCCAACATATAAATTGTATTTAATATACTATATACTGATGTTAACAAGTTCATAAGTGTGGTCAACGTCTATATAACTATATAAAAATAAAAATAATAGTTGTAATAATAAAATTAATGATAATAATGATAATATTAATACTACTAATAATAGTACTACCACAAATAATAATATACTCTATACTGATCGTAACACGTTAACAAGTGACATCTCCAAAAGTTTAAAGATCTACTTAATGATATCAATGGCTGGACAGTTCCTCTAGTTTTAGTAGCAGCCATCTACGAGTCTTCCATATAAGAAAGAGATGAAGAGGCTATTGTCTTCTCAATATATATATATATATATATATATATATATATATATATATATATATATATATATATATATATATATATATATATCATGTAGATCCACAATGAAAAAACGTGGATTAGATAAATCTTGATAAAATCACCCAGGGAAACGGGAAACGATGGAGCACCTTAGCTTTCGTCTTTATTCAAGACATCTTCAGAGACAACTTCAGTTGCCTCCCCGTGTGATTTTATAATATGCTGTATATATATATATATATATATATATATATATATATTTCATTTTTTAGTCCAATTAACACGCGGACTTTGAACATATAATCAACGACCTCACCAGCAAGGAATCGAACCCTCGACCTACTGGGTGGGACTAGGGAATGCTTACCGGCTAGGCCACAAGGACACTAAAAGCAGTTCTAGACTCTGTTATATTTCACACAAAGCCTGTTCATCGAGCTGATGGCGCCGTGAACCTCATTGGGTTCGATTCCTTGCTGGTGAGGTCGTTGATTATATGTTCAAAGTCCGCGTGTTAATTGGACTAAAAAATGAAGTATATATATGTACCTCGCGTTTCATACCAGCTGGATTCGGTAAAATGCTATTGACACCACATAAGAGGCACGGGCAGTTTCCCAATGAGGTTCACGGCGCCATCAGCTCGATGAACAGGCTTTGTGTGAAATATAACAGAATCTAGAACTGCTTTTAGTGTCCTTGTGGCCTAGCCGGTAAGCATTCCCTAGTCCCACCCAGTAGGTCGAGGGTTCGATTCCTTGCTGGTGAGGTCGTTGATTATATATATATATATATATATATATATATATAAGTAACATCTAATGAGTGGTGTCATAGGAAGTCCTAACTTCTTAGCCTGTGTCGTAATTATCAGTGAACGGATCTGATGCCACAACTTATTCTTTCGCTGCCAGTTGACACGTGTAGAACAATACAGAAATAGCTTGACCACACTCGCTCATGAATGTGCCAATTTTCAGCCCTGTTTTCAATCTTAAGATAATGGATATATTTTCATTAAGCGAAATAGATTAAGTTAAATCTGTCCAAGGTGATTCAGCATCAATTAGACAAGGTTCAGGAGAGCTTTGTGTTTTAAACTACAAATTAATCCCATACTAGGCCTAACCAAACTTGTCCTGTTGGAATGTTCTACTGTACTGCGCTAACCAGTGTGTAGTGTCACATACTAACCAGTCTATGGGTGTCACAATAACCATTGTGTAGGTGTCACACACGAATCAGTGTGTGCGTGTCACATACTAACAAGTGTGCAGGTGTTACTTAGACACTAACCAGTATATGGAAGTCACACATTAATTAGTGTGTAGGTATCACAAACTAACCAGTGTGTAGGTGTCACACACAAACCAGTGTGTAGGTGTCACACACTAACCAGTGTGTAGGTGTCACACACTAGCCAATGTGTAGGTGTCACAGTCTAGCCAGTGTGTGGGTATCACACACTAACTAGTGTGTAGGTGTCACACACTAACCAGTGTGTGGACGTCACACACTAACTAGTGTGTGGGCGTCACACACTAACCAGTGTGGGAGCGTCACACACTATCCAGTGTGAGTGTCATACATTAACCAGTGTGTGGGCGTCACACACTAACCAGTGTGTAGGTGTCACACACTAGCCAATGTGTAGGTGTCACAGAATAGCCAGTGTGTTGGTATCACACCCTAACTAGTGTGTAGGTGTCACACACTATCCAGTGTGTGGGTGTCATACTCTTATCATTTTGTAGGTGTCACACACTAACTAGTGTGTGGGTGTCACACACTAACCAGTGTGGGGGCGTCACACACTAACCAGTGTGTGGGTGTCACACACTATCTAGTGTGTGGGTGTCACACACTAACCAGTGTGTGGGTGTCACACACTAACCAGTGTGTGGGTGTCACACACTAACCAGTGTGTGGGTGTCACACACTAACCAGTGTGTGGGTGTCACACACTATCTAGTGTGTGGGTGTCACACACTAACCAGTGTGTGGGTGTCACACACTAATCATTTTGTAGGTGTCACACACTAACCAGTGTGTGGTTGTCATACTATCTAGTGTGTGGGGATCACACACTAACCAGTGTGTGGGCGTCACACACTCATCAGTGTGTGGGCGTCACACACTAACCAGTGTGTGGGCGTCACACACTATCCAGTGTATGTGTGTGTCACACTAACCATTTTGTAGCTGTCACACACTATCCATTGTGTGGGTATCACACACTATCTAGTGTGTCGGTGTCACACACTAACCAGCGTGTGGGTGTCACACACTAACCAGTGTGTAGGTGTCACACACTAACTAGTTTATGGGTGTCACACACACACACTATTAGGTTAAGCCCCACCCTCATCAGCACCTTTTATTGCCTTTACTCTTTACGGCGCTCTATTGAAACTGTCTTCGATAATAAAGTCACCTAGGCTCTTTATACAAATAATTTAAATATAAGTTACGGCAAAAGCTCCTCAAATGTATCTCTTAGTTTTGCTAGCCCTTTCGCCTCAGGTGTCGCCTCCATCTTTGTATACAACACACTGACCGTATCAGAACTTTACATATAGATAGATAGATAGAGTGTTGGCCAAATGACTGTCAGGGGGACAGAATGTTGGCCAAATGAGTGTTAGGGGGACAGACTGGGAGAAGGAATGAGTACACAGAACAGAGAGGACAGCACTACTGTACACTTTAATGCATTTCACTTTCCAAAGTTTCTTTATTATTTTTTCAGTGGCGGAGCGGATATAGCACTCGCCTTTTGCCTTATAGGTCGCTGTTTTGATCCCACAACACTCTCTTCCCATTCACTCTGCTGTTAATGGTCACACAACCTAACGTAACTTTATGAATTAGGGAAGTAAGAGCAGTCGATTATTATAGTCTCGGCTACGCTTCACTCTTGTATTACCAAGAGTTAAGTAAATACTCTACGATATCCTCAGTTACTAAAGAGCCGTAATCCCAGTTAACTGTTATATTAGATAATTCACCGTTAGTTAGTAAACTTTGTGAGATAAGTACACAGTCTGTTGTTTTAGTAGACAGTTTGTTGTGTAGTAGGCAGTTTGTTGTGATAGTCGACAGTTTGCTGTGTTAGTAGACAGTCAGTTGGGTTAGTAGACAGTTAGTTGTGTTAGTAGACAGTTTGTTGTGTTAGTAGACAGTTAGTTATGTTAGTAGACAGTTAGATGTGTTAGTAGACAGCTATTTGTATCAGTAGACAGTTTGGTGTGTTAGTAGAGAGTTTGTTGTGTTCGTAGGCAGTTAGATGTATTAGTAGACAGTTAGTTGTGTTAGTAGACAGTTAGTTGTGTTAGTAGACAGTTTGTTGTGTTAGTACTCAGGTTGTTGTGCTAGTAGACAGTTGTGTTAGTAGACAGTTTGTTGTGTTAGTAGACAGTTAGATGTGTTATTAGACAGCTAGTTCTGTTAGTAGACAGTTAGTTATGTTAGTATACAGTTTATTATGTTAGTAGACAGTTAGATGTGTTAGTAGACAGTTTGTTGTGTTAATAGAAAGTTAGATGTGTTAGTAGTCAGTTTGTTGTGTTAATAGACAGTTAGATGTGTTAGTAGTCAGTTTGTTGTATTATTAGACAGTTAGTTGTGTTAGTAGACAGTTTTTTGTGTTAGTAGACAGTTTGTTATGTTACTAAGCAGTTTGTTGTGTTAGTAGACAGTTTGATGTGTTACTAGACAGTTATTTGTGATAGCAGACAGTTTGTTGTGTTAGTAGACAGTGTTGTGTTACTAGACAGTTAGATGTGTTTGTAGGCATTTTGCTGTATTAGTATACAGTTAGATGTGCTAGTAGACAGTTAGTTTTGTTAGTAGACTGTTAGATGTGTTAGTAGACAGTTTGTTGTGTTAGTAGATAGTTTGTTGTGTTAGTAGACAGTTTGTTGTGTTAGTAAACAGTTTGTTGTGTAGTAGACAGTTTGTTGTGTTAATAGACAGTTTGTTGTGTTAGTAGACAGTTTGTTATGTTAGTAGACAGTTTGTTGTGCTAGTAGTCAGTTTGTTGTGTTATTAGACAGTTTGTTGTGTTAGTAGACAGTTTATTGTGTAGTAGGCAGTTTGTTGTGCTAGTAGTCAGTTTGTTGTGTTAGTAGACAGTTTGTTGTGCTAGTAGTCAGTTTGTTGTGTTAGTAGACAGTTTGTTGTGTTAGTAGACAATTTGTTGTTGTTAGTAGGCAGTTTGTTGTATTTAGTAGACAGTTTGTTGTGTTAGTAGACAGTTAGGTGTGTTAGTAGACAGTTTGTTGTGTTAGGAACCAAGTTTTTCTCAGAACATAGCTTCAAGAGGTCATCAACTGTTCAGTATTAGTAGAGAGTAAAGTCCACCATGTGAGGCTGGGAGAGTGGGAAGCTCTTTCTGATCGCCAGACATTTATCACGGTCAATGTAAATGGAATTGGTCTTAACGCCCAGGTCATGATCAAGCCGGGCACGGATTTGCGCCAGGCGATGTAACGAGTTTTCTGCCTCTGACAGCTTGTGGCGCAGTGACTCTACACTCTCGCTCAGTTCCTGTACTTCACGGACCATCCTTAAAGAAAAAAAAATATTAGTAGCATAATAAGTGGTAGTAATTTAGTATTCATTTATACCTCTAGAAGTATTTAGTTATAGTAGCAATTGTGGTAGTAGGAGGAGAAGAAGGAAGAGAAGAAATGAAGGGACGTACAGGAGGAGTAGGGAGAGGAACAAGAGGAAAAGGAAGTAGACGAGGAGGAAGAAGGGAAAGTAAAATATAGGAAGGATAAAGAGATTAGTAAGAGAAACTTAACAGATAACTAAAGTAGGCGACACTTAGAAACTGAAAGAAATAATTACTTGGAGGAATTTAATAAAAAAAAAAAAAACTTAGAAAGAAAAGAGTGATAAAAATATATATCCCCCCCCCTACAGTATGCCACTACTATCCTTCATCACACAAAAGTCTATTATATAAGGTATTCTATTATAATATTGTGTGATGTATATAGCCTTCTCTTTAAAAATTAACGGCCGATTTCTCTGTAATATTTGATTTATAGATAAATAGGAAATGATTGAATGAAACTGTGTTATAGAAGACTAACTGAAATAATTTGAGAATATGTTGGAATTCCCCGCCACAGTTTGGTGGTTTAATATCTAAAATCTCTATCCTTAAGCAGTGAATATCCCTACAAAACCTCCTTTATCTTTCTTGATTTATGCATGAGGAAGTTGGTGTATGTAATTCTACCTGTATGTGGAACCGAGTTATTTGCAACTGACGTGGTAGATAAGTGTAGCCGCAGAGTTTTGTCTCCAGTAACAATTCATATGGAAAACACAAGCAGGACTGAAGTAGGCAAGGAAATCGGAGGTGCCATCATGGCTCTCCAAATGATCGTCTCGGCAACCGTGAAGTGTGCACAGACAAATGATAGCTAGGTTGATTTCCCATTATGCAGCAACTGGCTCCAGCCTTTCATGGGGTACGCTGTCGAAAGCCTTGGTCTAATGTTGGTATATATTGTCGATATTGCCACCCTGTTCCAGGATTTGGGTCTAAACATCCAGTACCTTGAGTAATTGTGTTAAGCGGGAGCGTCCCGGCATAAAACCGTGCTCTGAAGTACTGTACATATTATGCTGGTCAGGATCACTGGTCTATAATTATTCGTGGAGTGACGATCGCCCTTCTTGAAGATAGGACTCACATAGCCCATTTTCCAATCACTGGGGACATTTTGCTCATCCAGGCATTTGCAGAACAGGATCTTCAGGGGCTCAGAAGGCTCGTTGCACAACTCTCTTAACACTCAGGTATGCCGGGACTCTTATGAACCTTTAGCGTTAACAATTTATTACACAATGTGGGTCAGTGCTGTGTCAAACCGTCTGTCCTCAAACGCAGGGAGATTGTTCACATCCTCTCTTGTGAACAACGAGGAAAATGATTTGTTCAACGCCTCCGCCTTGTCGTGGCCAGAATCTGGGTAACTACCATCTTCAAGCCTCACGTTCGATGCGCCTACTCGCGTTTTAAATTTCGACTTTGCGGAGCCGTAAGAAAGCCTTTGGGTTTGACCTGACCTCGTCCGCAATCCACCTTTGGAGCTCTTTTTCAGCCCTTCTACACTCAAACTTTGCCTGGTTCTTGGATCTGACATACTTCCTCCTGTCTTGTTCGTCATTTAACCGAACCCACATCTCGAATTTCTGAGTTTTCTTCTTAACTTTGTCGACCGCTGCATGGTTCACATGCAGCGGTGTCCTTGTGTTCCCGGAGGCACTGGGTTTGGCCTTGGGTATATATTTCTCGACCAAATGGTTCTCTTTACTGGCTATAATATTCAGTGTAGTGTCTGCGTTCTTATACCTTAGTGAGTCAGGCCAGTGGATACCCCTCATCTCCTCCCTCATCTCGCCGTAAATTCCCTTGTAATATTTACACCTTGGCCTGGTTTTGTCACTTAACTAAATAACAGTTAAATCTGAAAGACAATGTTACGTTAGCGTGGTTTCATTTCTCTAGTCGATGTCACCATAGTTAAAGTCCACCGTGACAAGGAGGTGACTAGGTGTTGAGCGCCGTTACGTTGTCAATTCAGGCTCTTCAGTTCCTCTGAATTATTATGCTACAGTTTGGGGATCTGTAGATGCACCCGACAATAAGTTATTCTCTCACCTTTATTTTAATTTTACACCACTTGGATTCTTCAAAAAGATCCTCTTCCTGTACCCTCACTTGGCTGGCTCTCAGGTCTTGCGTAGCATAAATAACCAAACCTCTCTTGTAAGTTTCTTGAGAAAGGTTCGTAAATGAGGCATATCCAGTAATACTGAACTCACGTTCCTCCAGGTCGATTTTCCTGTTCTTCTGTTCTTGTACAACAGCTTTACAACACCTACTCTATCGGGTTGATGTACCTTCAGTAGTGTTTCAAACTCCGCTTTCTTGTCAAGGAACCTGTTAATATTAGTGTACAGTACGTGATTTTCAAGCCGGAATTTGTTTTCGGTAATGTCTCTGATCTTGGTAGTAACTCAGGTCCCACTCCATTTTCAACAGCTGCAGCGTTTGCTAAATCCATTGTATTTTGTGAGGTGTGGTCAGCAATGGTAAGGATTCCTGTAACTGTAACCTACTCAGTTGTATATGTGTCCTGAGCTGATCACACGTGCTGATTGAGGGTCGCAACTTTATTTACTGGCGACTGGAACCAAGTAGTGCAAGGATGCTATTAGTTCCGGTGCTATTGGAGGTGTAATATTGGTGCTATTACTAGAGTCCTAGTGGTAATTAGGAGATAATCACTCAGAAGCACTAACAAGTTTGGCGCCATAGCAAGTGATCTCTGCAATGCCGTCGCCGCCCTTGTAAGAAAGCTAACAACCTCGTGCGGCCATCACCTTCATGCTCTGACGGTCTGCCGCCTCATTCCCCTGGATAAAAATCCAGGATGTAGGCCTATAGGAGTGGGATAAGTGCTGAGGCGGCTCATTGGAAAATGCATAATGGAGGTGGTAAAGATTGATGTCAAGGCAGCTGAAGGGAACTTGCAAGTTTTTTGTGGCTTACGATGACGCCCTTACAGGTGCAAGAAAAGTGATGTCATCACGTGGTCCATAAATAGGGTACCACCCAAATACCAGCAAGTCCTTCCTCATTATGAAGCCAGAACACGATGACCGGGCAGTGGAGGTGCTCTGCGGAAATTAGGACAAAATAACAAAGGATGGCCAAAGACACCTAGGAGCAATAATCGGCACGACGGACTTCAAGACCGAGTTCGTAACGGGAAAGGTGAATGAGTGAGTTTGGGAAAGCCAAGCTCTGTCTGATATTGCTAAAACAGAGTCACATGCGGCTTTTGCGGCATTCACCCATGGAGTCAAGCATCGCTGGAACTACCTGATGCGCACTATCCCTGATATCGGACCCTCCCCTCCGCCCTCTGGAAGAAGCCATCAATGTCGCATTTATCCCAACATTAGTGAAAAACCCTTATTTAGCCATAGCAGAAAGGTCACTCCTTGCACTCCCACCGAGACTAGGAGGAATGGAATTGACTAATCCAGTGGAGCTTGCCCGTACAAAGCATCAGAACTCTCAAGCTGACGGCAGCTCTCAATGAGCACATAGATCAAAATGCAGCAAGTCAGGTGGATACCAACGAACTAAATAAGATTCGATGGTCTATTAAGACAGAGCGGCAGCACACCCAAAGTGATAAACTGTAACAACTGTTGCAACAATTGACAAAGAACGTGTTAAGAAAAGTAGCTATGGCGCAGGAAGTGGGCGCCTGAAAATGGTTAACAAAGTTACCGGTCAGGGCAAAAGGCTTCATCCTTCATGAACAAAAATTCACAGATGCCATTGCTCTAAGGTACGGTAGGGCAGTAGAAGGTTTGTCCTCCCAATGCGTGTGCGACTCATCTTGTGACATCAATCACGCCATGGTGTGCAAGGAAGGGGGCTTCATATGATTGAGCAAATCTACTGAGGGAAATCTGCCACGACGTAATGGTGGAACCGCCCCTCCTTCCATTGGACGGTGAGAATCTCCGTCACAGGACTTCAAACTCATCCAAGGAAGCCCGTGTGGACGTCAGTGGTCGAGGATTCTGGACGCGGGGACAGCGAACTTTTTTTGATATAAGGATTATTGATCCCATGGCCGCATGTCACCGCAACCTAGCTCTCGATACTGTACATAGGAGAAACGAGAACGACAAGATTAGAGAATATGGGGAGAGAATTCAGAACGTTGATCAAGGCAGCTTCACTCCTCTGGTGTTCACAACCTCTGGTGGGATAGGATCAAGTGCAAGATGCTTTTACGCCAGACTCGCGGAGGTGCTATCCGAACAGAAGCAGCAGCCCAGAAGTTATGTTTCAACCTGGATGAGATGTCGACTGTCCTTTTCTCTCCTTAGGTCTGCTTTTCTCTGCCTGAGGGGAGCGAGAGCATCGGCCCCAAAGCCGACAACAGTAGCAGATATTGACTATGAGGCAACAGTCACTGAATGCCGCCTAGATCTGCTGCTCAACTAACTCAACACAGCAAGGATAGCTACTTATGTATTAGAATATTTGACATTAAGGTTATAAATTGGCGGCGAAGGTGTGGCTATTGGAGGAGGATGGAGGCCATTTTTTTTGTAAGAAGAAGTAGTGAGAATCCATGATGTAGGCCTATAGGGGTGGGGGAAGTGCTGAGGGAACCTGCAAGTTGGTGCTGGCCACCAGGCTGGAGGGGAAGCTGCCATTCACGCCATGAGAACGATATATGAGCAGCGGGAATGTGAGGTCGCTCTCCTGGTGGACGCTTCAAATGCATTCAACATATTTAACCGCAAGGCCGCACTGCACAACATCAAGATCAAGTGTCCAAGCTTAGTATGTTGAAAACTCACATAGGAATCCATCAGACCATTATATAGGAAAACGACAAGACTCTAAGAGGTGATACCATTATACAGTCAACCGAGGGAATAACGCAGGGGGTTACTTGTTGCAATGGCAATGTACGCAATAGGCCTATCCGTGCTCCAAGACACAATAAAATTTGAAACAACTGAGGTCAAGAAACTGGCGTATGCTGACGACCTTACAAGAGCAGGAAAAGTGGAGGACACCAAAAAGTAGTGGGACCTGGTAACATCACGAGGCCCACAAATAGGGTACCACCCAAACGCCAGCAAGTCCTTTCTCATTGTGAAGCCAGAACATTATGAACGGGCAATGGAGGTGTTCGGTGGAAGTGAGGTCAAAATAACAAAGGATGGGTAAAGACACCTAGGCGCAGTAATCGGCACGACGGACTTCAAGACCGAGTTCGTAACGGGAAAGGTGAATGAGTGAGTTAGCGAAATCTAAGCTCTGTCTGATATTGCTAACACAGAGCCACATGCGGCTTTTGCGGCATTCACCCATGGAGTCAAGCATCGCTGAACTACTTGATGCGCACTATCCCTGATATCGGACCCCCCCCTCCGCCCTCTGGAAGAAACCATCAATGTCGCATTTATCCCAACATTAGTGAAAAACCCTTATTTAACCATAGCAGAAAGGTCACTCCTTGCACTCCCACCGAGACTCGGAGTAATGGAATTGACTAATCCAGTGGAGCTTGCCCGTACAAAGCATCAGAACTGTCAAGCTGACGGCAGCTCTCAATGAACACATAGATCAGAATGCAGCAAGTCAGGTGGATACCAACGAACTAAACAAGATTCGATGGTTTATTAAGACAGAGCGGCAGCACACCCAAAGTGATAAACTGCAACAACTGTTGCAACAATTGCCAGAGAACGTGAAAAGAAAAGTAGCTATAGCGAAGGAAGTAGGCGCCTCAAATTGGTTAACAAAGTTACCGATGAGGGCAAAAGGCTTCATCGTTCATAAACAAGAATTCACAGATGCCATTGCTCTAAGGTACGGAAGGGCAGTAGAAGGTTTGTCCTCCCAATGCGTGTGCGGCTCATCTTGTGACATCAATCACGCCATGGTGTGCAAGGAAGGGGGCTTCATATGCATGAGGTATGACGAGGTATGGGATCTAACAGCAAATCTACTGAGGGAAATCTGCCACGACGTAATGGTGGAACCGCCCCTCCTTCCATTGGACGGTGAGAATCTCCGTCACAGGACTTCAAACACATCCAACGAAGCCCGTGTGGACGTCAGTGGTCGAGGATTCTGGACGAGGGGACAGCGAGCTTTTTTTGATATAAGGATTATTGATCCCATGGCCGCATGTCACCGCAACCTAGCTCTCGATGCTGTACACAGGAGGAACGAGAACGACAAGATTAGAGAATATGGGGAGAGAATTCAGAACGTTGATCAAGGCAGCTTCACTCCTCTGGTGTTCACAACCTCTGGTGGGATAGGACCAAGTGCGAGATGCTTTTACGCCAGACTCGCGGAGGTGCTATCCGAACAGAAGCAGCAGCCCAGAAGTTATGTTACAACCTGGATGAGATGTCGACTGTCCTTTTCTCTCCTTAGGTCTGCTTTTCTCTGCCTGAGGGGAACGAGAGCATCGGCCCCAAAGCCGACAACAGTAGCAGATATTGACTATGAGGCAACAGTCACTGAATGCCGCATAGATCTGCTGCTCAACTAACTCAACACAGCAAGGATAGCTACTTATATATTGGAATATTTGACATTAAGGTTATTAAATGGCGGCGAAGGTGTGGCTATTGGGGTGAGGATTGAGGCCATTTTTTTTTTTTTGTGGGAAGTAGTAGTGAGAATCCATAATGTAGGCTTATAGGGGTGGGGTAAGTGCTGAGGCGGATCATCGGAAAATGCATAATGGAGGTGGTGCAGGATGATGTCAGGGCAGAAGCAGGAAACCTGCAAGCTGGTGCTAGCCACCAGGCTGGAGGGGAAGATGCCATTCACGCCATAAGAATGATATATGAGCAGCGGGATTGTGAGGCCGTTCTCCTGGTGGACGCTTCAAACGCATTCAACATATTTAACCGCAAGGCCGCACTGCACAACATCAAGATCAAGTGTCCAAGCTTTGCAATGTATGTTGAAAACTCACATAGGAATCCATCAGAGCATTATATAGGAAAACAGGACTCTAAGAGGTGATACCATCATACAGTCAACCGAGGAAGAAACGCAGGGGGACCCTGCTGCAATGGCAATGTACGCAATAGGCCTATCCGTGCTGCAACACACAATAACGTTTGACACAACTGAGGTCAAACAAGTGGCATACGCTGATGACCTTTCAGGAGCAGGAAAAGTAGAGGACATCAAAAAGTGGTGGGACCTGGTAACATAACGAGGCCCACAAATAGGGTACCACCCAAACGCCAGCAAGTCCTTCCTCATTGTGAAGCCAGAACATTATGAACGGGCAATGGAGGTGTTCGGTGGAAGTGAGGTCAAAATAACAAAGGATGGGTAAAAACACCTAGGCGCAGTAATCGGCACGACGGACTTCAAGACTGAGTAAGTAACAGGAAAGGAGAATGAGTGGGTTAGGGAAATCCATGCTCTGTCTGATATTGCTAACACAGAGCCACATGCGGCTTTTGCGGGATTTACCCATGGAGTCAAGGATCGCTGGAACTACCTGATGCGCACTATCTTTGATATTGGACCCCTCCTCCGCTCTCTGGAAGAAGCTATCAGCGTCAATTTCATTCCCAAATCAGTGAAACTCCCTCACTTATCCCCAGCAGAAAGATGCACTACCACCGAGATTGGGAGGAATTGGACTGACCAATCCAGAGGAGATTGCTGCCAAAGAACATCAAAACTCAGTTAAGCTCACGGCAGCCCTCACGGACCACATAATACAGTAGCTCAGAACACAACTGGGGAGATGGATACCATTGAAGTAAACAAGATTCGTAGGTTCATTACGACAGAACGACAGCACAGCCGAAGTGAAAAGTTGCAGCAACTGTTGCTGCAAGTACCAGAGAATTTGAAAAAAAAAGTAGCTATAGCGCAGATGGTGGGCGCCGCGAACTGGTTCACTACGTTACCGATAAGGGCAAGTGGTTTCAGTCTCAATAAACAAGAATCCACAGATGCCATTGCTCTAAGGTACGGTAGGCCAGTAGAAGGTTTGCCCTCCCAATGCATGTGTGGCTCTTCCTATGACGTCGATCACGCCATGGTGTGCAAGAAAGGGGTCTTCATATGCATGAGGCATGACGAGGTATGGGATCTAACAGCAAATCTACTGAGGGAAATCTGCTACGACGTAATGGTGGAACCGACCTTCCTTCCATTGGACAGTGAGAATTTCCAACATAGGACTTCAAACACATCCAACGAAGCCCGTGTGGACGTCAGTGTTCGAGGATTCTGGACGCGGGAACAGCGAGCCTTTCTCGAAGTCATGATTTTTTATCCCATGGCCGCATGTCACCATAACTTAGCTCTCGATGCTCTATACAGGAGGAACGAGATCGACAAGATAAGGGCGTACTGGGAGAGAATTCAGAACGTTGATCAAGGCAGCTTCACTCCTCTGGTGTTCACAACCTCTGGTGGGATGGGACCAAGTGCAAGATGCTTTTACGTCAGACTCGTAGGGGTGGTATCCGAACAGAAGCAGCAGCCCAGAAACTATGTTGCAGCCTGAATGAGATGTCGACAGTCCTTCTCTCTCTTTCTGTCGGATTTGCTCTGCCTCAGGGGAACGAGAGCATCGGCCCCAAAGCCGACCACAGTTGCAGATATTGACTATGAGGCAACAGTCACTGATTGCCTCATTGATATGCGGCTCAACTAATGCAACACAGCCAGGATAGCTGCTTATGTATTACGATATTTAATTTTAAGGTAATGAAATGGCGGCAAAGGTGTAGCTGTTAGGGGAGGATGGAGGCCACGTTCTAAAAAAAGAGTAGTAAGAAATAGTAGTAAGAAGCGTTATCCATGGCGTATGTACAGTGGTGCATTTTGTTTGGCATATTGAAATATTTTTGGCATGTTACCCTCAACCTATGTAAATAGAAAATTTTTGTATAATTATATGTGAGCAGGGCTCTTACTTGATGCACTCAAAATTTTCTGTCTATGTAAATATTTTGCAGCTTAATGTGAGGGTTGTTTAATATTTGTGTTTGGTGTGTTGTCCCCTGCAATATTTAGCTTTGTCAGTCGTCAGACACTGGCTGGCCTTGGCAGTATTAGGACGTCTCAGCTTGTCAGTGGTGGATACCTTTTCAAATAGGGTTTAGTTGAGTATTATTTTCAATGCTGCTATATTATTTTTCATGGTGTGTAAGGTGCAATCATTTATTGTGTTGTAAGGTCCATTATTGTTTATACACGGTGCCAATAGTAGTTGTTTATTCAGGATCATCTTATTTAAATCTTTTGTAATTCGTATATTTCCAAACCGTCTCTCCTGAACTGTTGGGATTAAGAGAGGGCTGTGATTGAATCCATGACCAAGATGTGCTGAGTTGCCAATTTCTTTTTCTGTTTTTTTTTTGTTGTGCCATATGTGCCCTCATTAGTATTTTAGTCTTTAACGTAATTCAAGTTGATAAGTTATGGCATAACACATCTAAGAATGAGTTAGGTTAAGACAAGCTAAACTAGGTATTGTTAGACAATAATAAGTCAAGATTGCTGGAGGGTGAATATACTCTACATTATTTATTACATTTCGTCCCATAAATGCAACCAGCTATTAAATTCTTCTTGTGCTGTTTTACAGAAATAAGACGTACCTGTGTTGCGGTGGATCCCTGCACAACTCCATCTCTGGCCGGTGGGTACGACCCTCCAGCCTCGTCTGTACTACCTTGAGCGGTGCAGACTTGTCCAAGATGGCCTTCTTCAGCATATCTATATGACGTTCCAAGTCGTTCATCTCCCTCTGTACCTGTGAAAGAGAAACAAGGAAAACGAACATGTTACTTGTAATTGCTACCAACCTCTTGCCGGTTAAATCATCGTTTTGTACTTCCAAAACGGATCTCATTTTGTTTCCACAATAGCTACAATCCCCTTCTAATTTTGACAGTTTAATGTTCCAGTGGGGGGAAAAAACATAATGTCTGCTTTGCTTTTCTATTTTTTAGTTACTAAATTCATGAAACACTCAATCATGTTGACACCACTTTACTTTACCAAAGGATTATCCGTTGTGAAAAAGGTGACGAAGATCTTTCTAACTGCTGCCAATTATCAGTTGTCGCCAATGCCGCCATCTCTCTTTGATGAAATGGGAATGTGGAAATCAAATAAGTCAACACTTTATGATGCTTTCACTACTACTGAAGAAAGCAGCCTGGACACTGGCAAATGCATTTTTGTTATAGACGGCGGCTTCCTGTTACACCGTGTTTTGTGGCCAAAACAAGGCACTTATGATGATATTTATAAAGTTTATGTGCCAAATGTAAAAAGGCATGGGTATGATGAAAGTGCAATGGACAAAAAAGTATGTTGAAAGACAACGACATAGTTTAAAGAGGAAATATGTCCAAACAATTTTTTATGCCTCAGTGACTATCACCAATATCAATCAAGAAAATTTTCAGTCAAATGATAAAAATAAGTCAAGATTTATTTCTCAGTTATCGGAAAAAAAGGAGAAAACATGTTCACCAAGCTCCTGATGATGCTGACATACACACCATTAACACTGCAATCCAGATATCTGCTTCCTCTGCATATGTTGCAGTTGTGGGCGAATATGTAGATCTCCTAGTTCTGCTCACTGCATTGACTCCAGGAGACAGGAACATATTTCTCTTTAAGCCAGGCAAAGGTAGCACTAGGAATCAGTTGTACATAACTGCAGGCTACCCATAAAGATATTAAAGACCACATTCTCTTTTTGCACGCTGCATGTGGCTGTGACACAACATCGTCTGTGTTTCAAAAGGACAAAAGAAAAATTCTGAACTTGTTACAAAAACGTAATGACTTACGTTCTATCCTGCACGTTTTTAATAACAGGAATGCCTACCCAGATGAAATTGCTTGAGTTGGAGAACTTTTCCTTCTTGTACTATATCGAGCACCTAACAGTGAAACCTCCTTAAATCAGTATCGCATCAAGAACTTTGACAAAGCAATTGGCCTCAGTAATAGTGCAGTTAAACTTGCAAGACTGCCGCCTACAACAGCAACTGCACGCATGCATTTTCTGCGTGTTCACCATCAAATTCAGTTGTGGCGAGGTAATCTATTACCACCTGACTTTTGGGGATGGAAAATTCACCCTTCAGACAGCAGCTGTAGAGTCACTTCTGAATCTAATATTCTGCACATGCAAAAAGAGTTGTGATGGACTATGCAGCTGCAAAAAAGCCGGCATACTGTAAGATGCTCGAATATATGCAGTCAAGGAACAGCATGTACCAACAGTATGTCCTACTTTCCAAGACGATGATTATGATGAATATGACATAGATACTAACAGTGGTGACATGGATAATGATGAGACCCATTACAGTTTTGCTGTGGAAGATTAAAATGTAAATGATACTCCTGAGAATGAATGCACATTTGATACTGACCTTAATTATCACAACGGCACTGAATTTGACTCACAAATTTACTGAACACGTTGCAAAGAGAACGAAACTCATAAAGCACTTATCGTGAAATAGGCCTACAGGGGATACCACATTAAAAAAACAAAAACGCGCAAAGTATGTACCTCATGGGCGGTGTGGAAAGTATTATTCTTACACAAAATCTGAATATACTAAAATGTGCAGAGTGTTATGCTCTTTTCTATTATAAATCTTCATCTCTCAAAAATCAAGTGTTAATGAGTAAAACATGAAAAACTGCGAATGACCGCCATTTTTTCAAGATGGCGACAAATGCTCATCTCGGCTCGGCCAGGATGCTTAGTACGTTGTTTATAAACGTATTCTCACTATTTCTACCAAGTATCAGTTCATTATGAATTAGTTCAACTTTTTTCCTAATTTTCCGTAAGGTATCAAAACTGAACGGTATATAAAAAAAGTTGATGAGGTCTCACATACGTCATATATAGTTTATTAAGGTCATGGGTTGTGCACAATGTACACAACATCTTCACTCGAGTAGCGGCCACATTTCACAAATATCACTCTTTATGACATTCCACAATACTCTTTACATCATTCAATCGTTTCAGCACATCTACAAAATAGCGAGCATGCTCTATTATCCACACATATGGATAAGCAGACCTGAAGCGGTCGGTTTAAATGTCCATGGAGAGAAAAGCTCTCCAGCCAAACTCAAATTTATGGTGTAACTGAAGTGTGTGGCACTTAACCGTCACAGGTACTGCACCAAATTAGTAGATTGTGGTAAGGCTAAAAAAAAAAGGGGGTGATCTCTGCATTTCATAGTACAAAGGTCCCACTTGGCATAAGTGTTCCTTGGTGGAAGAGGAAAAAAATATCCAAAGAGACACTTTGTCTCTATGCATAGAACTCACTAATTAGTATAAATTATGTGAATTGGCACCCAAAATAAATTTCTAACTTTTAAACCATTTCGCCTAGAAACAGGTCTGAGTAGTTGAACCTGGCTAATTTTAGGGTCAGGAATCCATTTTGTGGTTTATTTTGACAATTGGCAGCCATATTGACCCTCAAATCTCAGATGGCCACTGGCCGCCATCTTGAATATAGGCATACTTTACAACTTTTGAACCGTTTGAGCTACAAACTTGTGTGATATCTTAATTTTTACTAATTTGGGGTTGAAAAAATAATTTAGGTCATTGCACGTGTGGACTTACTTCCTAGCCCCCCATTAGTCCCTGTTCACCTAGCAGTAAAGTAGGTACCTGTTGTAAGTCGAAAGTTGCGAATTCGTATTCAGGGAAAGTTGTTGGAGCTTCCAATAACTTCATGACATAAACCACTGACTCATCAGGCTTCTACGCCCTTGACTCTTCAGGCTTCTATGCCCTTAAATCGTGAGACATAAAGGCAAGCATGAACTTAGCATACTTCCCTGTTGGGCGCAATAAACGCTTACACAAGGCAGTAGGGGTGTGCAAAAAAAAAAAAAAAAAAAAAAAAAAAAACTGCACGTGTGATATAAGGTCATTTAAAGGTGAATTATAGGATAGTTACCATTAACTATATTAAAGAAAACTTGATGCATTAAACATATGCTGATGGCATTTGAGCTCATGTAATGCGCGTTTTCTGAGGTCACGGCTGAGATAAAAACACCAACTTAACAAGAATCATCGGTAACTTTCATTTGAGTACACACACAATGCAGATTTCAAAACAGTCATAATTACATACAGTTCTTACTGTTCTGACCTCACACGTTCAGTGTGTGAACAGCCAGCCTTACATCCACAGTGTTGTACAGGGCTGCTCATTCATGCAGCATGAACAGTAGCTAAAAAAGTATCTGACAGGGTGGGTCCGATGACTTCCGAAATTATACGTACAATTCGTGATGTCTCGGGAGGGTTGGTATGCTTGTCTTGACCCACCGCCACTCAGTATCCAACACAGGGGGTGGGGGGGGGGGGTTGAGTTGGCATATAGGAATAAAGTAAACGGTGAAGCGATTATTATCACATCGCATAAGGAGACAACACGCATACCCCAATACCTATCGCCCATGGTCTCGTATTGTTTTACACAGAGTATGCACAGATACTTTCTTTAGCTGCTGTACATGGGGGTTTACATTCACTGTAGCAGCCATATAGGGCAAGCTCCTGTAACTTCTTCGATATGGTAGGTATTGTGATATAACTTGGTACTGGGGCAGTTTCCACGGTCTCCTGTTTCCATCCCCATCCTGTGGGAAGTGCTGGTTGAGGATCTTTCTTAAGATAATTTCCCCACACGTCTGCCTGGGGCTAGGAGAGACACTTCAGCTTGATCCACTCTTTGAAGGATTGAGGAGCAGCAGCAACTGGAGCATTAGGAGGGGCAGTAGCAGCAACTTGCGTCGACTCAACATATTTGGAATAGGCCTTCTACATCAGAGTGTAGAGAGTTGTGACTGCACCTGGTGCACATATTGTGCCCTGTATATATGAGACACACCAAGGAAGGATTGTGCTGTCCCACGAGTGGCCACACCACTGTTCGTTATAGCTGTGGTCCACCCACTGCACTCCAGCCAGTCACCCGAGATTGCCCACATCTTTTCTTTGTGTATGGCCCCAAGCATAAAAGGTACTTGTCTTCAGCAATATCTGTATCTGCAAATTTCCACTGCAGGAGCTTTGCAAATGTGAACAGGAGCTGATCAGTCACCATGACGAGCGTCTGTCCTGGGTTCAGGTACTCAGTGGCACTTCTGATGGTCTTCATGCTGTGTAGCATAGTGATTGGACCGTTTGCCGACTCGGTCAACAGCAGAAACATATAGGACTTTGTCGTAAATGGGGGAGGACCTGAATGCACTGCGTTACCACGCAGCCCAAGAAATCCAGTCGTTCCTTGTCAGTCGGTTCTCCAAACGGTCACCCACATAATCCAAACACTGATAGCCATCTTGAAGGATCTGCTGCAGTGATCTGGATGCAGGGACTGGGTAACTGTTGATGTCATGCAGTAGTGGAACATGAGCAATATCATCCTTAGGCAAGGAGACATCCTCCGTCGTTGTGGGTGACATTGGAAGTGGTTGCACAGACTTTTGGCCCTTTTCTGTTGCCTTTACGATGGCTTCCTGGTATTTCTCCTCCTGAACCGATGACAAGTGCTGCAAGATGCTGATGCTAATTCCATACAACACGGACTGAGATGAGGGGTTATAACCAATGTTGTCAATCCCCCTTGTAGTGAAGACTCCTTTAGTGGCCTGTGAAAGAACTACAACACCCTCCTGTTCCCAATGAGCGATGACCGAGTTGGCAGTATCAGTGCTCAGCTGACGCAGCTGGTGATACAATACACAGATGCCTCGTTCAGCAAGCATGTCAACAAAACTCTTCTTGCCAGTCTTCATATGCACCTTCATTGCCAGCAACAGAGACAGTAAAGTCTCTCGCTCATGCCGATGACGAGGCACACTCTGGGGATTCGGTGATCTTTTCTCCGCAGAGTTGTGCATGATGGTCTGGGCCAGTGATAATACGATCTTCTTTGAGGAAGCAGGTGGGATATCGACATGAATACCAGGGCCATATAACATTATATGTAGGAAAGATCTAAGAGTGGGAATAGTGGAGTCAGCTTCTGAGGTGCTTGAGAAAGAGCCTGAAAACACCTGCTTTTTCTTTAGGATATCTCGTTGCAGAATCTTGGCTGCCTGTGCCAAAATTCTCATGTCTGGTGAAGTGGTGTCCTTCATCTCCCCAACTACTTGACTGAGATCTTCATTAAACACCAGCAGCCAGATGACTTTCTATCTCATTAACGTCTGGGAGCATGTGACAATATCTTGGCGAAGTCGAGTTGTATGACCACGACTACGGGGACAACCAAGAGATACGAGATACGAGGCGCTTATCATCAAGTGCTGTCAATTTAGCCATACTCAGAAGAGTACCAGATCCACCGTGGTCCTCAATGTAATCAAGAAGCTCATTGAAAGCTTGAGCTTTTATTACTTTGGCAGCAAAGATTTCATCTGAATCAAGATCAACTGCATCTGCCTTTCTATAAGTCACCTCAGTCTGCCCTGAAGTTTCACATCACCAATTTTCATTGCAGCATCATTGACTCTCTGGTTTAGGCCAAAAGTGAGTTTTCATCAAGTCCGTCTTATCTCCAGACTCTTCATAAAAGAAGCATTTTGCTGCAGAAGAGTCCTTGCCTTCAGTTGATGTAACCTGTGACGCCTGTGTGACACAAACTCTGCCAGAGCTCATCCGCCGTGTTTTCATTGGGCTCTGACCCAGCTTGGAGAAGGTCGTGCTGATCGTGCTCCCGCTAGAGACCAAGGAAAATGGCCGCTTTGGATCGTTGTGCCGTGGGGGAAGAGGAGGGGAGTGTGGGGAAGGACGACCTCCTTGCCACGCTGTTAAGGCAGCTGGGGCAGTTGAGGAGTGAGGTTGACACTCTAAAGGGGGAAAATGAAGCCCTCAGGACGGAACTCCTTCAGGTAGGTGTCCTGCCTAGCAGAACACCTGTGAAGGAGGAGCAGGCGTGGAGAGTGGTTGTCTCCAAGGGGACTAGGGTCAGGCTTAGGAAAGCTGACCAGGGTGTGGAATGCAGTAACCCTTACCAGGTGCTGCAGGAAGCTGGAGAGGAAGAGAAGAGGCAGGACGGTATGGATCAAGGAGAGGAAAGGGCAGTTGTACAAACCCTGCCCACAGGTAAGGTCGTGGTAGTTGGTGACAGCCAGGTGAGGTTTATGGATAGGGCTTTTTGTGAGAGAGATAGGAAACGTAGGACTAGGGTATGTTTTCCTGGGGCTGGGATAGGGCATGTAGCCGAGAGGTTAGACAGAGTTTTGTCAGGGGAGGGTACCAATCCAGTAGTGTGTCTTAGTGTGGGAGGAAACGACATAGATAAGGTTAGGAGTGAGGAACTTTTCAAGAGGTATAGGGAGGCGCTGGGGAAGATTAGAGATAGGGGAGGGATCCCGATAGTATGTGGTGTCTTGCCTAGAAGAGGGGTTGGTCGTGGATGGCTGTCCAGGGCAATTGCTATTAATTGCCGACTGGAAAAACATTGTGCAAACAATGGTTGGGCATTCATTGATGACTGGCAACGATTTTATGGCAACGACTACCTGTACTGTCGCGACGGAGTACACTTGTCTCGTGAGGGGGTAAAGACGTTGTCTGCATCCCTGGAGCATGAAATTGTCACTCCGAAGGGGGGGTTTCGCCAGTAGAGAGGGGTCGGGGAAAATGGGAGTCAAAAAACAAGCAGGTCCTGGGAAGTAGTGAAACAGAAGTAGATAATGCCGAAAATATAGTTAGTCATAATAACAAACATCAAAGTAATAAATGTAAAACAGATAGAAAAGGAAGAAATATATTGAGTGTTTATTATACTAATAGTAGAAGCCTGTGTAACAAAATGGACCAGCTCAGGGCCATTGTTAGTAAAGAGAACATAGATATAATTGCAATAACGGAAACATGGATAAATTCAAACAGCAAACATTTTTTAGCAGAATTTCATATTCCAGGATATAACCTATTTAAATTTGACAGAGTAGGAAGGAGAGGTGGCGGTGTAGCAGTGTATATCAGGGTGTCATTAAAAAGCTGCAATAAATCAAACATTAAAACAAATAGCGACAATGAAAGTATTTGGGTAGAGATTGGTGAGGGCAGTGAATCCGTAGTCATTGGTGTTATATATAGACCACCTAATTTGAGTAGGAACGATGGTAAATTGCTATGGGAGGAAATAAAGAAGGCATCTGATAGAAACAATGTATGTATTCTAGGCGATTTCAACTTTTCAGGCATAGATTGGAAAAATCAACTTAGCGATAATGAATCTGAAGATTTTCTAGAAGCAGTACAAGATAGTTTTTTATATAAATTCATAAACTCGCCCACTAGAGGAAATAATATCCTCGATTTAGTTCTCAGTAATAATGAAAATCTAGTAAAAGATGTTGGGATTGGAGACGAACTAGGAAACAGTGATCATAAAGCCATATATTTTAACATAATATGGGATGGCAGGAAGAAGGAAAATTCGGCCTTGATCCCGGATTTTAGGAAGGCTAATTACGGTAGCTTAAGGAGAGACCTAAGGGATGACCCTATGGTCAAAAGATTAATCCCCCCCACACCTCCGGAAACTGTCAACTTAGGACGGGATAACCCTGAATTTAATTTAGCAGCTACTTATGAACAATTTATTGCGACAATCAATAATGCTCAAAATAAACACATCCCTAAAAGAAAATTCAGATCGATACGGAACCAACCAAAATGGATGAATAATAGACTCTTAGATCTTCTAGGGAAAAAGAAAGGAGTATATAGAAAAGTTAAGAAAGGCGAAAATCACATACTTGGTTACTATCAGAACCTAACAAGACAGGTAAAAACAGAAATTAGGAAAGCAAAGAGAAATTATGAAATCAAGATAGCAAACGAATCGAAAAATAACCCCAAAGCTTTTTATCAACTGTATAAATCAAAGGTTAGAGATACAATAGGTCCCCTTAAAACTACGACAGGAGAAATGACTGATGATGAGTTAGAAATGTGTAGTACGTTAAATAGTCATTTTCGCTCCGTATTCACAAATGAAAACCTAGCACAGTTTCCAGAAGTTCATAAGGTATATAACGACAGTATAGAAAATATGTTGATGAATATCAATATTACTAGTAACGATGTGCTTAAAGTAATTAACAAACTGAAGCCTCATAAATCGCCTGGTCCAGACGAGGTATATGCTTGAATATTAAAAGAATGTAGAGATGAGTTGAGTAATCCATTAGCAGTTTTATTTAATAAGTCATTAGAATCGGGCCTAGTGCCAGAAGCTTGGAAACTTGCAAATGTAGTTCCGATTTTCAAAAAGGGTGATAAATCAATTGCATCAAATTACCGTCCCATTAGTCTCACGTCACTCATAGGCAAGTTGCTAGAGTCAATTATTGCTACAAAAATCAGAAGCCACCTTGAAACATTCAACTTAATTCATTCTTCTCAGCACGGGTTCACCCAGGGACGTTCTTGTCTCACAAATTTGCTTAGCTTTTTCTCTGAAGTATATGAAGCGGTAGATAATGATAAGTCATATGATATAATTTATTTAGATTTCAGTAAAGCATTCGATAGAGTCCCTCATGAGAGATTGATAAGGAAGGTAGAAGCACATGGAATAGGTGGATCATTATTAAAATGGATTAGGTCATGGTTAACTGGTAGGAAACAAAGAGTCAGCATAAATGGATTAAAGTCAGACGGGGGTGGGGTCAAAAGCGGAGTTCCCCAGGGATCTGTATTGGGCCCTCTGCTGTTTGTTATATTCATTAATGATCTTGATTTAGACATAACTAGTAGGATTAGTAAATTTGCAGATGATACCAAAATGGGGAGAGTGATAAATTCAGACAGTGACTTTGAACACCTTCAAAGAGATCTAGATACCTTACATGAGTGGTCAGTAGACTGGCATGTGAATTTAATACTGATAAATGCAAGGTACTACAGATAGGGAAGACGAATACAAACGTTAAGTATAAACTAGGTAACACGGAAATAGAAAACTCAGTTTGTGAAAAAGATCTAGGTGTATTTGTTAGCAACGACTTGAAACCTAGAAAACAATGTATTAGCGTTCGCAACAAGGCAAACAGGATTCTAGGGTTCATATCTAGGTCTGTGAGTAACAGAACTGCTGACGTTATCTTGAAACTTTACCTAGCATTAGTGAGGCCACACATGGATTATGCGGTTCAGTTCTGGTGTCCTTATTATAGAATGGACATAGATTCTTTGGAGAGAGTACAAAGAAGAATGACAAAAATGATCCATAATATTTCGAAACCTTACATATGAAGAAAGACTGAAAAGCTTAGGCTTGCATTCATTAGAGAGGCGTAGAGTTAGGGGAGATATGATAGAGGTGTACAAGTGGGTGAGTGGGATTAACAAGGGGAAAATGGAAGATGTTCTGAAGCTCAGTAATAACGAAATAACTAGAACAAATGGCTTTAAATTAGATAAATTCCGATTCAGAGAGGATATAGGCAAGCACTGGTTTGGTAATAGAGTTGTGGATATGTGGAATAGGCTACCGAGTGCTATAGTAGGATCGGGGACGCTAGGGAGCTTCAAGACGAAGTTGGATAGGCACATGGAAGTGCTGGGATGGGTGTGAAAGGGATCTGCCCTGTATGGCCAGTCGGCCTCCTGCAGTATCCCACTTTCTTATGTTCTTATGTTCTTATGTTCTTTGATGCTTACTCTTCCTCTCTACCTTACTCTTGGCCCGCTCCACCTTCTGTGTTTTGACGGCACTTCTTCATTTTTTCTGCCACGCGGCATGGTTAGTTTTCATAAGTTCTAATATACTGCTTGCACCACCATCCCCGCCACCAATGTCATCTAGTACTACGAAGCTGGGTAACTCACAGAACTCATAGAGCTCTGAGATATTGTTCAGAAGTTCTTGATAACATGCTTCTAGTTTTTTGGGTTGGCCGCGTAATTTTATAGATGATGCAGGATCTGCAACTGCTTCATTTGTATCTAACTGACATATAAAACAGAAGTTCCAGTCACGTGTATCCATACTGGTCATTTTGAACCAATGATGAAACATAAAAAAAATCATGCATTATAAAGTTTTTTCTCAATGCAGTCAAATGTTAAGATGTACTCCAAGATGCTTTTCTGATATAACCAATAACAGCTATCTTGGAATTCACCTTTAAATATCCTTTTCAATAACCTCCTGTCACAAAAATAATACCAGAAATGATTCTTTCAACCCAAATTAGTAGAAATTAATATATCAAACAAGTTTGTAGCTCAAACGGTTTAAAAGGTGTAAAGTATGCCTACATTCAAGATGGCGGCTAGTGGCCATCTTGGATTTGAGGGTGAAAATAGACCGCCAATTGTCAAAATAACCCCCAAAATGGATTCCAGACCCTAAAATTAGCCAGGTTTAACTAATCACACATGTTTCTAGGCGAAATGTTTCAAAAGTTAGAATTTGCCTAATTCTTTCGGGTGCTAATTAACATAATTTATGCTCATTGGGTTCAATGCATAGAGACAAAGTGTATATTTGGATATTTTATTTCCTCTTGTCCCAAGGAACACTTATGCCTTTGCACTATGAAATGAAGTGAACACTCCCCTAGCAAGTCTACTAAATATGACATATTACCCCGTCATAGAAAACGTGCAGGAGCTGCTGGCATCAAAACCTAGATTCACTAACAGATTACAAATTTTGTACATGCTTAAGGAGTTCATATCACCTGCGGTGGTGATGCACTAAAGAGTTATAAAGTCCACAAGTTGATTTTAATTGGCTGAGTTTTCTTCGTAACTTAGGGTGGCTTCGGAGGTCTGGTAAGCATTTGCAAGGCTTAAATAATGCCATGTTTAGCCCGTCTAACAGACAATTATGGTTATTTATATACATATATATATATATATATATATATATATATATATATATATATATATATATATTATATATACTGTACATTATATATATATAAATATATATATATATATATATATATATATATATATATATATATATATATATATATATATACATATATATATTTATATATATATATATATATATATATATATATATATTATATATACTGTACATTATATATATATAAATATATATATATATATATATATATATATATATATATATATATATATATATATATATATATATTTTTATATATATATATATATATATATATATATATATATATATATATATATATATATTATATATACTGTACATTATATATATATATATATATAAATATATATATATATATATATATACATATATATATATATATATATATATATATATATATATATATATATATATATATATATATACATATCTATATATATATATATATATAAATATATATATATATATATATATATATATATATATATATATATATATATATATAATAATAATAATAAAAATAATAATTAACGGTTTATTGAAAGAGCTTGGCAGCCAGAAGGCTGAAAATATACAGTTACATATTTGGGGAATGGGTTACGAATTACAAATAATATACAAGTAACATAAGTGACACAAATAAGACATATAATAACTTAGATGGGGAAAAGCTCAAACTACAGTTCATTTCAACATAGTGACAGTGTTACAGTATTACAAGTTATTGATAATTTTTACAATGGTTGGGACTGGGCTGTTCTTATAGCGATCAGTTCGTGCACGTATGGGCTGGATGCGGTTGTGGTGTCGAACAGCAATTCTCGGACAAGGGACCTCCGGTGGTAGTAGGAGCCGGTGTCGGGGATGGTGTAGAAGCTTCTTACCAAATTTGCAGATGAGGTCGTGGTGATGGTCAGTGAGAGTCGAAAGGGTCAGTGTGTTGAGCGCTTCTTGATATGTGTGTGTGTGTGTGTGTGTGTGTGTGTGTGTGTGTGTGTGTGTGTGTGTGTGTGTCGGCAGTCCATTGCAACTTTCCCTTTCCTCAGTCGTGCAACACTCGCACCACTGGATCAGGAAAAGGGAGAGCCAAGATGTGTGGTTGCTGCCTGCACTCCTGCCTCACCATATAAATCAACTCACGCACAGCCATCATCCACCTCATCATATCTCATCTTCATCAACCCTTATACCCTAAAAGTCCAATGGCGATGGACTAGTGGCGACAGGGACAGGCAGAAGTAACTGCCGGGAGTCTCTAGACACAACTTTGCACATGGGCGACTGAGCGGCGGCCCTTTCGTGGAGCCACTCTGCTCATCCCACATGGGGAGGGGGCTAAAAAAAGGTGCCCTAAACATAGCCTGCCTAAAATACCAACCTGACTGGGCAACCGCACCCAGTAAGGTCATCCTTATGCGGTCGAAAACACAATTATAATCACAGATCAAAACAAAAACAAACTATACAACCTCATATGGTCGCTGCATGAAAGTCAGGACCGTTCTGGAAACTGGCACATATGAGCATTCTGAAAAACAAAAGAAGAACCGCCCTTGCGGCAAAAGAAGTGGCCAGGTATAACATCTACACTGCAGCCATTAGTGAGTCCCGACTCCCAGGCCTTCCTATATCTTCTTCTGGTAGGGTAAGCCTGCTGCGGAGAGAAAACACATTTATGGAGTTGGCTTTGCCATCCGCTAACGCACCCAACACAGGCTAACTGAAATGCCTGTTGGGATCAACGAACACCTCATGACGCTTAGAGTCCTACTGAATCACTCATGTCATGCCTTTTTCACCAGTGCATACGCCCCAACACTGGATGTAGAGGATGACATCAAGGAGGCCTTTTACGCCAACCTTAAGAGAGTGCTAACCTTTATCCCCAGAGAAGATTAGGTTGTGCTTCCTTCGTGACTTCAATACCAGTGTTGGCAGAGATGCTAAAATTTAACAGAGAAACAGAGGGAGAAATGGACTAGGCAAGTGTAATTCCAGCGGCCTACTCCTCGTCAGCAAGTGTGTTGCACACATCCTCACTATCCCTGTAAAAAAAAAACTATTTAAGCAGGCCGACAAGTTCAAGGGTTCGTGGTCCCACCCTCGATCCAAACACTGGCATCTCATCGACTACATCATTTTCAGATAAAGAGATCACCGAGGTGTTCTCATCACCCAACCACTGCAACACTGATCACCGGCTCGTCAGAGCTAAGCTCTCACTTCAGATCGCCCCAAAACGGTGAAGGCGACAAGCCTCCAGAAGAGGTTTTAACACTAAGCCTCTGGAGGACCCAGCGGTAGCACATGCTTTCAGAGAGTAGGGCGAACATGGGCTGATAAACAACCCAGCAAAGAAAAACCCAAACCCTTGTGTAAAATGGTATATTCTCGACACTGTCATGACAAAAACCTGCAGAGACCCTCGGTCATATTGAAAGAATACACCAGGACTGGTTTGATGAAAATAACCCGGAAACCAACATACTCCTCTATGATAAACGTGCTGCTTTAACAGACTGGCAGAACAACCCTCAGTCTCTGACCAACTCTGATACCTTCACAGCGAGAACTTCGCAAACTAAAGAACGAATGGTTTAAAAATAAAGCATGTGAAACACAAAAACAAGCAGAAAAGCACAAGATGCATGAATTTTTCAATTCCACCAAAACATTTTATGGACCAATCAATCGTGGCACAGCCCCCTCCACTCATCCAATGGTAACTCCCTAATTGAAGACGAAGAAAGCCTCCTTCAGCACTGGAAAGAGCACTATCATTCATTGCTCAACCGAAACACTGATGTGGATGTGCTGACTACCCAGCAGGTCCCTCAGCATCCAGAGCAGACCCACCTCAGCTATCCTTCATCCCTGGATGAGGTAGCTACTGCCATCAAACAGATGAAAACTAATAAAGCCTCAGGACCTGAATGGAATCTCAGCCGAGGCATATAAAGCAGGAGGACCTCTGCTTACTAGCGGTCTCCACTCCCTCCTGGAGAATATATAGGAAAAGTAGGAAATCCCCCAAGCTCTTAAAGTCGCCTCCATTGTCAATATTTATAAGAAAAAGGGAGACCGGTCAGACTGTGGCAACTACTGCAGTATCTCGCTGCTCTCCATAGCTGGCAAGATTTTTGCCCGAGTCCACTTAAACAGACTACTCCCTGAGGAAGAAAACTTCCTCTCAGAACCTCAATGTGGATTTAGACCATCACGTGGTACCACTGATATGATCTTTGCTGCCCGCCAGAAACGGGAAAGGTGCAGAGAACAGAGTCGTGACCTGTACATGGCCTTTATCGACCTAATCAAGGCCTTCGACTCGGTTTTGGCTGCCCACCAAAATTCATTGCCATCGTGAGGCAACTCCACCTTCGCATGAACGGCAGTGTCCTGCACAATGGCACTCAGTCTGAGTTCTTCTCCATCCAAATGGGGGTACTGGCGCCAATTCCCTTTTCCATTTTCTTGGCTACCTTCCTTACTCGTGCCAATGCCTATTTAGCTGGGGAGTGGCGGGAAGGGTAGACATCCAATACCGGATGAAAGATCTTTTCAATATAAGACGACTCTAGGCAGGAACAAAGGTGTCAGCAGCTTCCATTACTGAACTTAAGTAGCGGACAACCTCACCCTTGTCGCTCACACTGAACACGACCTACAGGAGATCCTAAACACCTATGCAGGTGCATATGCACACTTCGGCCTTGAGGTAAATGTACATAAGACTCAGATTCTCTTTCAGCCTGCCCCTGGTTCAGACACACCTCCATCATCCATCCGGCTTTATGGTACTACCCTATCTAATGTTGCCCACTTTCGGTAGCTCGGCTCCCACTTGTGTAACCAGTGGGGCTCCCCAGGGGTCAGTACTAGGCCCACTCTTGTTTATAATCTACATAAGCGATCTAGATACTGGGATCAGCAGTGACATAAGCAAGTTTGCGGATGACACCAAAATAGGGCGGCAGATTAATTCAGGACATGATGCAAATGCATTACAGGAGGATCTAAATAAACTGCAGGGGTGGTATAAGAAATGGCAAATGAAATTCAACACCAGCAAGTGCAGCGTACTTAATATTGAAAGAACAAATACTGACAATGTATACAGCCTTAACAACATCAACCTAGAGAAGTCGACTTGTGAAAGAGACCTAGGGGCACTTGTAAGCCCGAACCTACGGCCAAGAAAACAGTGCGTTAATGTTCGAAATAAGGCAAACAGAGTATTGGGTTTTATATCTAGAAGTGTAAGTAATAAGAGTGCAGAGGTCTTATTGCAACTATATCTTGCGCTCGTCAAGCCGCACCTCGATTATGAGGTCCAGTTCTGGTGCCCTTATTATAGAATGGATATCAATTCACTAGAGTCGGTGCAGCGAAGAATGACGAAAATGATTCCGGGACTTAGAAACCTTCCATATCAGGATAGGTTAAAGAAACTTAACTTGCATTTCCTAGAAAGACGAAGAGTGCGGGAAGATATGATAGAAGTATTTAAGTGGGTGAAAGGAATCAATAAAGGGGATATAGATAAAGTTCTTATAATATCCGAGCAGGATAGGACTCGGAGCAACGGATTTTAAGTGGGATAAGTTTAGGTTTAGGAGGGAGATAGAAAGGAACTGGTTTACAAATAGGGTGGTGGACGAGTGGAACAAGCTTAGCAACTTTGTAGTAAGTGCTGGAACGCTGGAATGTCTTAAAAGGAGGCTAGATAGATAGATTCATGGATTATAGAGAGTGGTAGTAACTCTCGACAGGAGCTGCCATGCACAGGCCAACCGGCCTATTGCAGACTCTTTATTTTCTTAAATATGTTCTTATGTTGTCCACCACTGCGGACATCGATGAAGAGATTCCACATCGGATCAGGTGTGCATCTCAAGCCTTTGGCAGACTCCGTATCTGTGTCTTCAGATGTAGGGAGTTGAAATTATCTACTGTACAAAGTTGCATGTATAAGTATATCGAGCAGTGGTCCTCCCCACCCTGCTATATCGCAGTGAGACATGGGTCACGTACTGTTGGCACCTCAAGGCACTTGAAAACTTTCACAAACGTAGTCTGCGTTCTATCCTCAGAGTTCACTGGAAAGACAAGAGAACAAGTGCCAGTATTCTTGCTGACACCAACTGTAGGAGCATCGAGGCTACCATGTTACTCTCATGGACGACAGTAGACTGCCAACGCAGTCACCTAATGAATAGTAACGTAATGCTGGCGGGCAACTGAAAAGGTATAAGGATAGTCTTAAGACAAACCTGAAATAGGGCCAAATCGACCCCCTCGCCTGGGAGACGATTACTCCACACGTAACGTTTGGAGGAGCACCACACAGGAAGGTGTCAATACTTTCGAATTAGCCCGACTGCAAACTGAAGCAGACAAGCACCAACGCTGAAAAGACGCTGCCACCGCACTAGATGGAGCCATCCACATGTGCATTGTGCAACATCTGTAAACGACCCTGCCGGTCCCGAATTGGCCTCCTTAGTCGCCTTAAAACTCACCAACGAAGGTGACATCCTTAATAACTCATATCATTGTCCCATACCCGGATGATCTTCGTACTCGATTCCGAGTGACAGCAAAGTAGGTAGTAGTAGTAGTGCGTGTGTGTGTGTGTGTGTGTGTGGCGACCTGTGGTGTACTGGTCAGCATGCTCGCCTTGCAAGCAAGCAGACCTGGGTTTGATCCCTGGGTAGGGTGAAAACTATGTTCAAGTTTCTTTATGCCATTTGCCTCTGTCTACCCAGCAGTAGTTGGGTACCTGGATGTTAAGAGATTTGCGGATCGTGCTCTGGGGTAATGGTTACTGCAATGATTGTTTATCAGACCACAGCTTGGAGCCCAGAGAAATTCAACACATATAACAGTAAGTAGATGCCCTCGTGGTAACCGACATAGGTTGACACACCCTACAGTGACAGTAAGACCTGACCCAGGAGAGGTCACGGACAAGGTACCTGAGTTAACCTGGCGTTATGACCGTGTTAGTCAAGAAACTACATCTGGACAAGCTGTCCAGACCTGACCCAAGAGAGGTCAGTCTCATTGACCCAGAGTTCTCACCGCCACATGATTAGCTTAACCCAGCGACCTGACCGTGTTATTCAAAAGCTACCCTCCAGCGAGCACACCTGTCACCTGACTAGACACACCCAGATTAGTGACATCTTCCGGCTCACTCCAATATAAGGGCCCTGCAGCTCCCTCTCAAAGACAGTCACATTCGGATTATTATTGTAATAGGGAAGGAGCCGACAGCTCCTCCCCAGAGGGAGACGTCCCTCTCCATCACCGCGTCTCCAGCTAGCAGAGTCTCCCACAGGAAATATACAGTAGTCCAGCACTCCCTTCAACAGCAGCTGCTGGGCCTCCCTCAGGTCACACGTGAGTCTTTGTCAGAGCGATCCAAGGGTGAGTTACTTACGGTGGGAAGTGTATTCATTTCATCTTTGTGTCTAGTAACTTCGATATATTGATCTATTAATGTGTCCATGCCATTGAGTGAATAATAAATAGTTGAACTAGAAGTGGTGTTTAAAAAGATTCCCCTTAATAATATAATACCAAGTTGAAAGTAACAAATCGGCCACGCTAGTAACGTCTATATATATATATATATATATATATATATATATATATATATATATATATATATATATATATATATATATATATATATATATATATATATATGTATTAATTTAACTTATTACATTAGCCAGTGCAGTTGGCGAGTTGTCCGGTATTCTCGAACTATTCCTTGACACTGGGTCATGCAGCTCGTTAACTTAGGGTATGGTTGTTATATTGACGACAGCTTCTTCATAAACGATCTAGATACTAGGATCAGCAGTTATATAAATATGGGCTACATAAATTATGCTTACATAATTACTACATCATCGGTAATTATACTATGAGTAAGAGTCAATTAAATACTTTCTGATACAGATTGTCACTTAACTTCATTGTATTTCAAATGTCCTCTGCACACCACTGTCCAGCCGGGTCAGTAATTTATCCGCCGGTTAACTTCAGTCATCCCAGGTATCTCAGACATGTGTGTTAAAGAAGCTCACCATAACTCACTTCAAGTATTCAAGCACTCACTGCTCATAGTCTTAGTTATGTTGATATTATACGTTAAATGTCCCTAGACTATACTAAGCTGTTGTTACTTATAAATTACCAACAGCGCTGTAACTCCAGGACCATTCATCAGTGACTACAACAGGTAAACAGAGGTAACGCCCACCGTGTGACCCAGTGGGCCCGGGTTACATATGAGCTCTGAGTGTGTACGTGCATTTTGGCGAGACACACCCTTGCAACTTCAGCGGCATCGACGCCAACTTGGACACATCTTCAACGCCAACTTGGATACGTCACTACAACGTCATATCAAGACGCCATTTTGAACTTTTCTACAATCAACAAGGAGTGATCGTGACCCACTGTGTAGCTGCTGATCAAGGAGACGTCCCAGTGAAAGTTCACTGAGTAAACTCCAGATTTTCGGTAATCTTCTAACAAGACGACCAACTTAGGCATTTCACAGACCCTCATTAGTTTGTTACACCCAGACAGTTAACATATTCGACGACATACAGTCATATGTTAGGTATCATGATAGGTAAGTTTTCAAATACAAGTGCCATGTTTTGTTTATTTCTTAAATAATATTTGTTTTCGTTTTTTCAATTTAATGGTTCACATATACTTTCATTCACTTATTGTTCACAAGGTTCTTTTTTAATTTACTACATCAAGTTAAGTGATCACAATATTGAACAAATGGTGGAGGACTTGCCTTCCTGCACTGATTCTGACAACTCGACACATTCTGAGACATTTGTGGTAGTTACGGTATATTTGAGGATGTGCGTGGAACACATACTGATTTACATGTAGTCTCTTCAATTGAGCATGCTGAAGAATACATTGACACTGTTTTTGATGATTTAAACCATGCAGAGCTGCGATCTGGTTGTTCTTATGATACTACACCTGTTCCATGTCCTACTGTTCCTGACAGTGCTACTTCACCTAAAACCATTTCATTAATGCTTCAGGCTTCCAGTAACCATGATTAACACTGCCCCAAAACACGTCACCCATGACTCTTAATGTTATCAAAACTTTGCCACAACAGGATCCCAATACTTTATTCACTGGGGATGATCCTAATTATCATGTGGTTACTTTTTGGACGAGCAGGTGAAGATGCTATGCAGAATAATAGTATAAAGGAAAGTGCCGATCGTAAATCTTTTGTGTGATCTCACATCAAGCATGATAGTAACGCAAGTCATTTGATGAAGGCTAGTGGCCTCGTTCACACGGATTATGATGAATTTAGGAGAAACATTATTAGCTTTTCTATCACGGTTCACTTGGTAGGGATCTCAATTAGATTTTGAGATGGGCTGACAGAGCCTCATCATTTAGTCGAACAAAACGTGTTCATGAGTCAATCCCTTGTGGGAGACATTTGATAACATCAAAGTGCAGTTTTTAACCTCAGATTGGCTTGACCCTGACGGTAAAATGGAAGTGGAGCATGTTGGGTTTCTCTTTGAATTTGTGCATTTTTTACGTCAACCTGAGTTCCCTGGGTATAGTGACGCAAAAAAAAAAAATGAAGTTTACTAAGAATTACAGACTTCGCCTGCAAACTTGTACTTCCGGTTGAACATACACTAATTGCCAAATCAGTTGCGCCTGTCACTCCGACTCAGCAACGAATTTACAAAGAGTTTGTATGCAAACATTTCACCAAGAAAGGACATACTATTAAATATTGTTACCAGCTCCAACAAGGTGGTAACAAAACTAAACACCACCCAACCCCAAAACTTAATTCAAGACTTCAACAAGAACAACCTTGATCCCTTATGGCAGGTGCTAAGACAAAATCTGCTGCTGAACCGACAGGTGATTCATGGTGTGTGTTTCATGACTCACGGTGTAATGGTGCAAGGTATGATAAAACACAGCTACAGCTTCGACATTCAATATCTATTTGGTAAAGACAATATTCCAGCAGATACGTTTTCAAGGGTATATTGTTCAGCCATGAATTCGGAAACGTTACTAACCTTCCATAGGTCTCTCTGCCACCCCAACGTGACGCGAATTGTTAAGACTCAATACCTACCGTTCTCAGCTGAAGATGTGAAGAGAATGTCTTTCTCGTGTCCTACTTGTGTTCAGTATAAGCCAAGATTTTGTCGACCAGAGACGACAAAATCAAAGCAACGCTGCCGTTGATTTCAGAGAACCGCTGTCATCACCTTCATGAAACTGATATTTTCTCACAATTACATATGAGTTTTCACGCTTCCCATTCGCGTTCCCATGTAATGATACGACCATATAGATTGTCATCAATTGCCTTAATCATCTGTTTGTTATTTTCGGTATGCCTGCATTAATAAATTCAGACAGAGGTGCCTCGTTTATGCCATCTGAAGTGCGTCATTTTCTATGCGGTCGAGGGATATCCACAAGTCAAATTACTCCAAATTATAATCCCCAAGGCAATGGCCAGTGTCCTGAATTGACTTAATGTCTGTAGATAAGGATGGAGGGCTATTGCTTGTTGTTGGGTTGGAGGATAGGGGTTTAGGTTATCTAGAAAGCTATAACTCTTCCAGTGAATACTAAACACTTGCCTATCACTCACAGGGAACTTGTTCTGCAAGATGCAATACATTCAATTCGTACTCTACTTTCAACTGCAACAAACACAACGACCCTTGAACGTTTATTCAACTATCAGCTTTGACCAGCCACTGGGCTCTCAATTCCAACCTGGCTCTCTCTACACCCGGCCCTGCACTTCTGAAACCCCGTGTCAGAGACACCAAATATGACCCTATTGTTGAAGAGGCACAACTCCTTGAAGTGAACCCTCAGTATGCCCATGCTGCCGAACGGCAGGGAGACGACAGTATCAGGTCGAAATCTGACTCCAATTGGGGGATACTCCAACTGTCACGAATGAAACCGAGCGTTCTTCTTCCTCCGTTGTTGGGAGCACCGATACCCTAGACACCCACATTAACAGTGACAAGGACATTGATTCAACAAGATACGATGGCAAATTTGCGAATAAGCCACAGTTTATCCAGCAACCTGTCACGCATTCTCCCGAGAGTATGACATAACTAGGAAGAACAGAACCTCACCGTCATCCCCTGAAATGTTTGTCATAATCTCTGTCCTGATGCTCATGCTTAGGTTGTGTTATAGTTTGCCCATAGATGATAATTGTGTTTTTTATGCGTTTTTGTTTGTTTTATTACAGATGGTTATGTTCTCTGTTGAATAAAACCAAGAAATGTGAGACTGGGTTCACTTCAGTTGGACGGATATATGAGTGATAGGGGTTGGTTTTAAAGGGGGTTGCCTAGTATGGGTCAATAGACCTGCTGCAGTTTCCTTCATTCATATGTTCTTATGTTCCGTACATTCCTTTAATACTCTGGTAAATATCTCGCCCGAGCCTGGTGACTTATTAGTTTTTAGTTTATCTATTACTAACTCTCTTTAGCTATTTTCTTCACTATTTCTGTAAACTGTAGGTACTTCGAGTATAAAGTATAAGTTTTGGGTTGTCAAAACTGATGAAAAATATTGATTCAGAATATTGCTCATTTACCCCTCGCTATCAGTTTGCTGGCTTGAATCTGACTGTATTGGTCGAATCTTGCCGCGTGTTTAAGTTTGGTTCATTTGGAAGAACTAGTTAGGGCTTGTCACGGCCTCTCTCACCAGTTTTACTCACTATCTCTATATCTCACCTGACATTCTGGTTCATTATATAAAACTCTTTTCTGCCCACTATTAGTCTTTAAAAAAATTTTCCTACATTTTGGGTCATTGTTATTTGATCTTCGCTTTTTTACAGTACGGAATATTCTGGGGTTTTGTTCATTAAGTAATTCATTATTATTCTCATATCTGGGGTGGCTCTTCTTCTGTCCAACTGTTAGATAGGGTGGAATCAAAGGCATTAAATTCGTCTTATTAACTCTCCTCCATTAGTTGATAATCTTTCTTCCCTTTCTCTTCACCGCAATGTTGCTTCACTCTCTCTCTTTTACAGGTACTTAAGCGGGTAATGTTCGATGGATTTGGCGTCCTGTGGACCGCCGGCAAGGCCGTGGGCTCGTAACACACATCTTGCCTGCGGTGCCCACAATTTGTGTGTGGATGTCGGTCACACTAAAATAACTAGTTATAGTGCATCCTTCTTTCCTAAAACAGCCAAACTGTGGAATGTTCTGCCTTCTTCTGTATTTCCATATTCATACAATCTGTCTTACTTTAAAAAGATGATTTTCCGGCATCTTCGTGGTGTACTGTAGATTAATATAATCTTTTTATTCTTCTATTTTAAATTTCTTTTTACTCTTATTTTTTCGCCTCCTAAGCCCCGTTGTGGGTTGATGATTATGCGGTTCAGTTCTGGTGCCCAAATTATAGAATGGATATCAATTCACTAGAGTCGGTGCAGCGAAGAATGACGAAAATGATTCCGGGACTTAGAAACCTTCCATATAAGGATAGGTTAAAGAAACTTAACTTGCATTTCCTAGAAAGACGAAGAGTGCGGGAAGATATGATAGAAGTATTTAAGTGGGTGAAAGGAATCAATAAAGGGGATATAGATAAAGTTCATATAATATCCGAGCAGGATAGGACTCGGAGCAACGGATTTTAAGTTGGATAAGTTTAGGTTTAGGAGGGAGATAGGAAGAAACTGGTTCACAAATAGGGTGGTGGACGAGTGGAACAAGCTTAGCAACTTTGTAGTAAGTGCTGGAACTCTGGAAAGTTTCAAAAGGAGGCTAGCTAGATTCATGGGTGATAGAGAGTGGAAGTAACTCTCGATAGGAGCTGCCATGAACAGGTCAACCGGCCTATTGCAGACTCCTTATTTTCTTAGGTTCTTATGTTCTTATGTACCGAAGTGTTTAAAGGGTAGTTATTGTGCTCTCGTGTGGTGTGATGGTGAAGATTTTTGTATACAAATAAGTGTTATACTTGTATAAAAATTGTGAGGTTAGGTGATAACTGTGAAAAATTTGGAAACATGGCAGGAAAAGTTGATTAATTTCAGGAGACCAATGATGTTCACTTTTTGTACCAGTGTAATAAGGAGGAACTAATTGAAGTGGCATCTATGTATGAAATTTCTCTGAGGTCATATATCAAAAGTGATATACAGAGAGAGTTAATTGATGAATTGGTGTCTTTGTCAATATTGGCGGAAGTTGGAGGTGTTGGTAATTTTAGTGGTGATTATAAACAGATAAGTGAACAAGTGGCAATGGAAAAGTTAAAATTAGAATTTGAATTTAAGAAAATGCAATTAGAGGTAGAAAGGGAGAAGATACAGGCAGATAAAGAGGTAGAGCTGAGGAAATTAGAAGTAGAGGAGAGGACAGGTATAAGGAGAGGAAATGGAGATAAAGATAATAAAGGATGTAATTTACCTGAGTTTGTGGAAGAAGAAGCTGAGGACGTCTTTATTCAGTTTGAAAAAGTTGCAACTATTAAGAAATGGGACAAAAGTGACTGGGCAATATTGGTGCAGAGTAAATTTAAGGGTAAGGCCAGAGAGGCGTATGCGTGTCTGAGTATGTCATAGTCTGTGGATTATGAGACTGTTAAAGAAGCTTTGTTGAAGACGGTGGAAATGGATCCAGAAGTGTACAAGAGAAAGTTTTGGGACATTAAGAAAATGAGTGGGCAAACTCATCTTGAAGTGGCTAGATAATTTAGGATGATATTTGATAGATGGTGTAAGTCTGAGGAAGTAAAGACTGTGGATGACATAAGACAGTTAGTCCTGTTGGAACATTTTAAAAGTCTTGTGCACCCTGAGATTAAGTATGAAATAAGTAAGAATAGAGAGAAGAATTTGATGAATGCAGCTAGGTTGGCTGACCAGTTAGCAGTGGCACACAAAATGTATGAGGAGGTGTCACATAAACAAGGTGGAGTAAGGCATAATAAAAGCCAGAATTATGACAGAAATCATAAGTATCAGAACTATCCAAATGTTAAGCAGCCTAGTCAAAATTATTCTAAAGGAGGTCCACCTAACCAGGTGTTGCAAAATACTGTAAGGAATACATCACAAGGACAAACACAATATAAACATCCAAGACCTTAGTCCAATTATAAACCTTATGTTAGTAGACAGGAGAAACCACCAATAAAATGTTTTGCATGTGGAGAAATTGGCCATGCTAAATATCAGTGTTAGAGTGGCCCAAAGTCTGCGGCATTAACTGTTGCGGGAAGGCCGCGGAATATTTGTAATGTAAGAGGTAACGAGTACTGTGTGAGTAAGCCAAAATCTGTGAATTTTGAGCCATTTATTACTGAAGGAAAGGTTGGGATTAAAGGTAGTCCTGAGAAGAAAATTATAATATTGAGAGATACTGGAGCAAATCAGAGTGTAATTTAAAAATGTATTAGAGTGGACAGAGTAGTCTTATTCTGGTGAAGAAGTAAATTTAAGAGGATTAGGGTCAGGGATGACTGTCCCATTACATAATGTAAATCTTGAGAGTGGATTTGTGAGTGACATTGTAAAAGTTGGGGTTAGTGTTGAACTTCCCGTACCTGTAGTACAGATGTTATTGGGTAATGATTTGGCTGGCGATAAGGTGGTCCCAGAGCCTATTATGTGTGAAAATCCATTTGATGAAGAGGTTACTGTAGAGGTGAACCATGCTGTGAAAAATGAAGATGTGTTATATGATTCAAAGAAGTGTAAACCTAATGGTGAAATACAGTATAATGAAATTGTGTACTCAGCTTGTGTTGTGACCAGGTCAATGTCAAAGAGAAGAGAAAAGTTTGATGATGATTTTGGGAATAGGTGATATATTTGGTAAAGAGGATGTTATGACCAGAGATAATACAATAGAGTTGGAAAATAATAAGGAATGTACTGTAGAAGCAAAAATTGATGTACTACCAGATTTTGTTGTGGACAAGGAGGAATTAGTAAGGTTACAAAACAGCGACGAGAGTTTGAGGGATTGTTGGAGTGAAGCTAAGAGAAATGGGGGTGAGAGTGATGTATCAATTTGATTTTGTGTACAAAGTGGTGTGTTAATGAGAAAGTGGAGGCCTGCTGATGTTCCAGCATCGGATCACTGTGAGGTTAGGGAGCAGATTGTTATTTCAAAAGAATATAGGGGACATGTTAGTGCTTTATCCCATGATTCTTGTTGTCTGGACATTTGGGAGTCAGGAAGACAACTGACAGGCTACTAACTCATTTTATTGGCCTAATATTAAAAAAAAAATGTGTCTGAGTACTGTAAAACTTGTGAGATATGTCAGAAAGTGCGCAAGCCCTACCAGATTATACAACCGGCACCACTGTAGCCAATTCCTGAATTTTGTAATTGATTGTGCAGGTCCTTTGCCTAAAACAAGGAAGGGAAACAATTATCTGTTGACAATAATGTGTGTGTCTACCAGATTTCCAGAAACTGTACCATCACGTAGCATACATTCTAAAAATATTGTAAGAGAGTTAGTGAGATATTGCTCCTGGGTAGCCCTGCCTGAAATTATTCAGTCAGACCAGGGAAGTAATTTCACTTCAGGAATGTTTAAAAAAAATATTAAAGGGATTAGATATAACGCAAAATTTGTCAAGTGCTTATCACCCGCAAAGCAAAGGAGTTTGGAGAGATTCTGCCAGACTTTAAAAAATACTTTAAGAATCTATTGTGAAGAATTGTCTGTAGATTGGGATGAAGGTGTGCCTTTAGCGTTGTTTGCCATTAGAGATGCTGTTCAGGAGTCTACAGGCTTTAGCCCATTTGAGTTGGTATATGGACATGAAGTGAAAGGTCCATTAAATATGCTGAAGGAGAAGTGGATTAGGAAAAGTGATTCTCATGGGTTATTGAAGTATGTATATCAGATTTCAAAAACAAATTGTTGAGGTTGAGAGAGATTGCTGCAGAAAATTTGAAAGAGAGGTGCTATGACAAAAAGTCTAGGAGCAGAGAGCTCAAACCTGGTGACCAAGTGTTGGTATTATTGCCACAAGCAGGAAATCCATTGAAAGCAAGATTTTATGGTCCCTGGGTGATTGAAAAAAGAGTGGGCGAATTGAACTGTATTGTAAATATTCCAGGAAGACGCAAGTTAAACCAATTGTGTCATGTAAACATGATAAAACCACATCATGATAGAAACTCTACAGAAAATGATGTGAATAACAAGGTGAATTGTTTATGTATCAGGTCTGATGATGAAAAGATGATAGATGAAAGTGAAGATATGAAGTTGAGGAGATGTGAAAATAAGCTGTTAAATTATTCAGGTGTGTTGAATAATTTAGAAAAGAAACTAGATCATTTAGGAACTGAGAAGAGAAATCAAATCATACAAATTGTACATGAGTTTAGGCCTTTGTTTTCTGATGTTCCTAGGAGAACTGAGGTATTACAGCATGATGTAATAACCATTAAGCAACACCCATACAGAGTGAATCCTAACATGAGAGAGATAATGAGAAAAGTAGTACAGTATAATGATATGATTGAAAGAAGTAACAGTCCTTGGAGTTCACCGTGTGTATTGGTGACCAAACATGATGGTATTTCAGATAGATTTTGTACTGATTACAGAAAAGTAAATAATGTAACCAAAACTGACTCATATCCTATTCCAAGAGTGGATGATTGTATTGACCAGATAGGAGATGCTAAATTTGTAACTAAGATGGATTTGTTGAAAGGATATTGGGAAGTACCACTGACTGAAAGAGCAAAAGAAATTTCTGCATTTGTGACTATGGATGGTTTATATTAGTATAAAGTGTTACCCTTTGGTATGAAAACAGCGGTAGTACTTTCCAAAGATTAGTTTATCAAGTATTGTATGATGTTAATGGTTGTTCTGTGTTTATAGTTGATATTGCACTGTATTAAAAAACTTGGGAAGAATATTTGTATTTAATCAGAGAAGTATTTAACAAATTGAACCAAGCAAACTTGACTGTAAACTTTGTGAAGAGTGAATTTGCTGAAGCAACTGTAGAATATCTAGGTTATGTTGTTGGTCAGGGAAGTGTCAAAGCAATTAATGCTAAGGTGGAAGTATTGTGAAATTTCTTGCACCTACAAATAGAAGAGAATTATTAAGATTTCTGGGTATGAGTGGATATTATCGTAGGTTTTGTAAGAACTTTTCAACCACTGCTTTACCGTTAATCAATCTGTTGTCAAGGAAAGTCAAATTTGTGTGGAGTGTTCATTGTGATGAAACTTTTAAAAAGTTGAAACAGATACTTATAAGTGCACCCATACTTTCTACTCCAAATTATGATAAACCATTTAAATTGTATGTAGATGCTAGTGATTACGGAGCTGGTGGAGTTTTAATGCAAGAGAAAGATGATGTTGAGTATCCTATTTGTTATTTTTCAAAGAAGTTTCTTTTGTATTAGAAAAACTAAAGTACAATTGATAAAGAAACACTGGCATTGATTTTAAGTTTGAATCATTTTGATGTTTATTTGAGGGGGTCAGGCATACAGATCCAAGTGTTCACGGATCACAATCCCCTTGTATTTTTGCACAAGATGAAATATGTAAACCAACGTTTGACAAGGTGGAATCTATTGTTACAAGATTATGATTTGATTATTAAACATGTGAAAGGAAAGTTGAATGTCGTGGAAAATTCACTGTCCCGTATTTCAGTTAGTCATGAGTCATCTTGGGGCTGACGCATTCTTCTTTTGGGAGGAGGATGTTACGGTCGTCTCCCCTTTCCCTCCATATTTTGTTTCAGTTACCCATTGTAACCATTTACAATTTACAATTTACCATTTAGTTTTCCTTAGAATCGAATTTCCAAGCTTATGGTAAGGACTTTAAAAAATGTCTTGATTATTTTATATAAGTATGTATACTACTATTTGTTTCATTATGTAAACTTTGTAGAATGCATTTTTTATACAGTTATGAAAGACTGTAAGAAGCATGTGGGAGGTATAAAACTAATTAGAAATTATATGTTGATGAAACAATAAACTATTGGAACATTGTTTTGGTTTTGGGGCTCTCTCTTGGTAGCTAGCTTGAGGAGGATAGGAGGGCCAAGGTTGTGTAGTGCACATTTATCTATTATTATCTGGGCAATCATGGATAATTTTGGTGTGAAGTAAGTGTAATATGTTCATTATAGTTTAAAGAATATTGTAGTAGTGAGAGAACACCTCATTTGGTGGAGATAACATTATTCTGAGTGAATTGATTTGTGGCTTTTTGTATGCACATGGACGGAGAGCACATATTTATTATATTTCGTTGTTAAATATATTTTGTTGTGATTTTAAAGCTGTGTTTTGATTAAACCAGTTTTAATGGGAACAGTGATATTGATATAAACACCTGTCAGCTGTCAGGAGGTTGTTAGCCAGAAATAAGTAAGAGTCTGTGTTTAACATTTAACCTCTCTGTTAACAGAAGCAGTTATTTCAGAGTCTCCTCTGATATAATGGGCCTATGGGCTGATTATGCATCCTCTAGTAAGTCCTAGAAGAGGGTGTGAAGGTTGTAACATATGGCATATTCCTTGTAAGTCCAGTCGGAAATGGATACCAGTCTAACTGGAACGCCATTCACAGCTAAAAAAAAATACCCTAACCTAGCATAACCTAACCAACCATAACCTAACCTAACCTGCCCTAACCTTACCTAACCTAACCTACGCTAACCTTACCTAACGTAACCTACCCTAACCCAAATGAGCCTACTTCTCCCATATACTTACCTTGTAAACGCCTTGGTTAAGGACGTTCAGGTGACGGGCAAGTCTAAGGGAATGATTGAAACCCACATTTTGACTCATTCAATATTTATTGATGTGGTCAAAACCTGCGAGAACAAGGCGTTCATTAGTATTACATGGTGATCTATCTGATACATAATTAGTTAGTCTCACACAATTTATATTAATTATAATTGATTGTTGAGCATAGTGACATGATACAAAGTTCATAACTCTATTAATCATAGTTACACTTCATTATGCGTTGTCTTATTGCTCCAGATAAGGCAAGAACAAGTACGCATAATTAGTCCACAATATTTCAGTACTGAGGGTTATGTCATCACTTTGGCTGTACTTACAGTACAAGTGCGGATCAATGCGACCAGTATGGTGTTCCAAGGGAAAATAGTACTGTGTAAATTGTTCCAGCACAAAACTCGGCCAGGATTGGGAGTCGGTATTCACCATTGCTAGCAGAGGGCTGGTCATCACAGCATCACTCGAGAGGGCGATCTGGCGTGGAGGCCGGGCGGCCACGCCACCCTCTAACCCATACACTCAGCAGAATCAGGACCTCTCGCCTGTAAACACTGACCCCCCCCCCCCCTGCCGCCTCATCTTGAAAGGTCACAGGTCGCGGGGGGGGGGGGGGGTGCAACACACGAAAGGGCGATCTGCGTCAGCACTTGACGCCAGCACTGACACCACCGGCGATAACACTCCTGGCGGTAAACACCGACTCCCTCAGCCGCCACATCTGGTGAGGTCACAGGACGCGTGGGAGGGGCACGTGGTCGCAGGCTGAGAGATGTAATGTTTGTTCGGGTAAGGCAGCAAACGTCAGTACTGACGCAAGCCAGTGGCGATAACACTCCCGGCGTTGGGTAATCGCCCAAGATTTACGGTGTGTCATTTTCAAGAACCCATACACGGGTCACTGGCCTTTGGAACTCCCCAGATATGGTTTGCACACGCACCTGGTGCACCAGACCATCAGCTCCTGGGACCGCTGCCGTGACCATGCCCAATGGCCATTTGTTGTGAGGAATATTTTCTCCAGTGACGAGGACAAGATCGCCTTCCTGGAAATTCCGGGTTGGCATGTTCAAGAAGGCATATACACAGGTCACTGGCCTTCAGAACTCCCCAGATACGGCTTGCACACGCACCTGGCGCACCAGATCTTCAGCTCCTGGGACCACTGCCGTGACCCTGCCCAATGGCGGAGTAGTGGGAGGTACTCCCTCACCCAGCGTTTCCAGAAGCGGTCTACTAGGAACTGCACGTGCCGCCACCGTCGTTGATATGAGTCCTTCAGACGACATCCTCCCAGTGACAGATCAGCGTGTGGGCCACTGTGGAGGACGTGGGCTGGTGTAAGCGCTTCCAAGTCTCTCACATCGCTCGAGGCAGGTGTGATGGGTCGACTATTTATGATCGCTTCCACTTCACAAAATAGAGTCTGCAGTCGATATTCAACCAGGACTTGTGTCCCCACAATTGCTCTGAGAACCTTTTTGCTGTTCGGATTTGCCGTTCCCAGACTCCTCCCATGTGCGAAGCCGCTGGAGGATTGAATACCCATCCTACATCTTTCTTCTGAAAGTGTCTTCCAGGTCTCTCATGTCGCTCGACGCAGGTGTGATGGTTCAATTATTTATTATTGTTGCACTTCACAAACAGCATCTGCAGTCGGTATTCATTCAGGACTTGTGCCCCCAGAACTGTTCTGAGAACTTCTGACTGTTCAAATTTGCCATTCCCAAACTCCAAACGTTGTGCTGCTTCCCTTTCTTCCCCTTTTGTGAAATACGCCTCCAGCATTTCAGTCACAGTTCGTCGCACTTCTGCCATCATGTTGGACCCGGGATTTTGGTCAGTTCCTGAGCATTCAGGCTCATATCAGGCAGAGGGTGGCCCCCTTCAGCTTCTGTTGCCATAAAGTCATGGTTGTTCAGCTCTGGAGGGACATCTTCTACCTCTGGGTCTCGGTCACCTTCGTCCATGTTCACCCTTTCTTTTCGTTGCTCTGGATCCATTTCCACAACCTCTTGTCCTTTCATTGATATTAATTTACAGCTCCGGTTAGGTCTCAAAGTTTGTTCGATGAACCACTGCTCACCGCCTGTATTTGGTGGTGCAACTCGCTGCTTGTATTTATGTTTGATGATAGTAGGTCACAGCTGGCTGCTTGTGGTGTTACAAGTGGCACTTCACTGTTGGTTGCTTATGGTGTTACAAGTGGCATTTCACTGCCGGTTGCTTCAGGTGTTATAAGTGGCATTTCACTGCCGGTTGTTTACGGCGCTACAGGTGGCATTTAATCATGCTTACTGTGTACTTTGTTGAATTGGTTATTTGTTACCTTAAAACACGTGGTAATGAATCAATTTTCCTTTCCTTCGTAACCTCAGTAGCGGGCGCAGCTCTGCCTGTACGAAAAGGAACACTCGCAACCTGTGGCCCACACCCATATGGCAGTGTCCCGACCAGTGCTGATGTAATGTATGTTTTCCAATTTAAGGGTACAAGTATGCAATACGAATAGGCGATGAGGTTGACAGGTCAACGAATATGGTCATTCTGGCACCATCGTGTAGTGAAAGCAGAAGGATTGTACACTGATTAGTACTTCTGAGGTTTTCGTCTCGCAACCACTGTGTAAGGCTCCTTATATCAGCAGCGAGTATCGTCTCACATTTGGTTTAATTGTATTTATTATGATGAATTATTTTATTTACTGCCTTTGGATAAGTGTTCCATGAATCAGTTTCGTGCCTTTTCTTACATAGAAAACGGAAACTGGTATCGTTCAAGAGGTCTACTTAATATTTCTTAATACACACCTATATTTACTACCTTGGATCACGGTTATGTCAAACTGTAACAAAATAACTCCGACTAAATTGTCTGTGTATTGAATCTCATAGTGCAATCTTCTTTTAGGATCACTGTTCACTAATATCTTTTGTGTTGCTTATGAATTAAGAGGCTCTGATTCATGTGGTCATCAGTCTGCCTTGGTATTTGGTATATTTACTGTCGTTATTACACACTCAATAAACATAACTAATATCTTTTATGTGGATTACATGTATGTGCAAGTAAACTTATGTTCAACTAGAGGTTCTCTGCAATACCACTATATTTGGTGAAATCCTATGCATACCACATGGGTGCACGGAGATCATTTAATGCTTGTGAGAGTCATCGTCTAACATATTCTCAAAAACTGACATCTCCAGGTTATGCCTCCTCTTCTCTATTTCGAAGAAGATTGGTTAGCGGAGGACGTTTTGTACTTGACTAGCTTGAGTACCAGGAACTCCGACCAAGGCATATCATCAGGTTTGCCATAAATACTTAGGTGCCGAGACATCATCGTTGAAACGTCAACGCACCTCAAGACAGCATACGGGTATGGAAGAACTCCTCAAAGCTAGCACCTCTGCTCCGGGTGGCACGTTTGCTCATTGAGGTCAACTTGGTGGCGGTGCCTTTGATCAACCTGACACGTCTTCCCCTGCTGGGGCCACACTGAGCGCCGCGGCGAAAGCAACTGTTCTATTCTCTATTCGCAGCGTTTTTGGCAGAACATGATGCCATTCAGGTGACTTAGTGCTTGTTTCCTCTTGTATTTTAGCCCAAAATGTAATGGCACTGCTCAATAAGTGGTCGTAATAATCTGTCCCAAGTAAGGGTAGCAGAAACCTTACTCATTTAGCAGCATGTTATCTCACAATCTTCAGTTGCAAGTATAACCAAATAAATTTAATATTCCTTTTAGCTTATGTGACCATCTTGACGACCTCAATAAGCGAATTTTCCCGATTCCAAGACAGCCGCTCAAACGGCAACGAAACGAACCAGGAGCAAGGTCGTCGTGCAAGCTTTAGGGGAATGTGCAACTCAAAACTTGGTTAGGAAACTACAAATAAATTTAGTGTAATTCTTGACGAAAGTGCCTATTGTTCAGTAAGTAAATCACGTGCAATGATAGTGAAGTATTTTGATCCGGAGAGATAATGACAAAATTGCGATGCTGGATTTGATTAACGTATTTGACGGTAATCAGGGTTCGACTGGTGAAAATATATAACATGCTGTTACAGTCCCTCACTACACATGATATACCATTGAACAACTTCATTGGGTCTGCTGCAGTTGGGGGCATCAAACATTACTGGCGAATATAACTGTGTAACTAGCAGAGTGAAAGCTCAAATGCTTGGCATTACCACATTTAAACGTGTTGCACATAGTATACATCTCTGTGCCAGTGAAGCAGCAGAGACATGGCCACGTACTCGTGAAGATGTGCTGAGAAATGTGTACATTTACCTTTCCCATAGTGCCAAAAGGAAATGCGAGTTTAGGAATTCCAGGGTTTTGTCAACTCAACCACACAAATTTTTCATGCCTGTTCCACGAGGTGGTTGTCACTCCATGAAGCTGTTACATGAATGCTCGAAGAGTGGCAACCCCTTCAAACTGTATTTCCACATCAGGGTAATTGAGGAGAGATTTGTGTTCTGCTACTTGAATCTTGAATTACATATTGCCCCAACTCAACACAATAAACTTGATTTTCCAGAGTAAAGCCCAACTTTGCATTTAATCCGTATAGCCTATGTCAACTGCATCTGTTATTGATAAACTCCTTTTGCCATTTACATAGTGTGTCAAACTCCAAATGCATGGTATTGATCCAACCGATGATTCTCTATATGTACCAGTCAATCAGATATATTCGGGATCGCAATTACATGCCACCTTCCAAACGTCAGAGCATTATTAGATAAGCATGAACACTGACGAAGATGTGGTGCGGAGATTTCTAGTAATAGTGTGTAGGGAAATAAAGAAAAGATTCGAACTAAACAGTAAGTTGTGGAGACTGGCGGTATATTTACACCCCAAAAGAGTCAGCAATTTTATAAACCTGTTATTAGCGTTTTAAATGAAGAGGGAAATGCAAAATATACATGTTTTGGACATAAACAATGGAAGTGTTGTCACTTCTGACGTCCACTGTTGATGCAAAGGCTCCTTTTCTAAGGTGAATTTAATTAGGGAAACAGAGAAATAGTCTTCGTATACAAACTGTAAATCCTCAATAACCTTTGAGCGAATGTAGTAATATAATATTATTGTAGATATAACGTATTGTTACCACGTGTTGGCATTCTAATCGGCTGTGGTGTTCCCATTATGTGATGGTGCTACAGTCGTTAGGAGTCCCTTTCTTCTAATAAGCTTGAAGTCTTATGTTAAACGGTGATATTATGTTTCCTAAGAGTTGTTGTTAGGTAGTAGGTAGTAGGCAGCTATACTCTGGAACGGGGTGGTAATCTCGACAATATGTACCAAGGTTTTCGACAGTGTACCCCACGAAAGGCGACAATTCAAACTGGAAGGGTACGGAATTCGGGAAATGTCCGAGAGTGGATAGAAGACTTTCTATAAGACCGCAAGCAGTGTGTAGTGTATCATATGTCCCAACGGGATGAAGAATCTGCACTATTTAAGACAATGTGAGAAGGACCTAAGTGTGTATGTTGACAATGAGCTGAAGCCCTCGGGCTATTGCGAGACAAAGGTAAATCAGGCAACTAATTTATTAGGTCTTATAAGAAGGTCGTTCAGATTTCTAGACGGTCCGTCCTCGTAAAGATCAACAAAAGTGAAGTGCTTCCCCAACTGGAGAACTGTCACCCTGTCTGGTCCCCGAGATATGCTAGGGACTGTCAGTTGGTTGAAAATGTTCAAAGGAGAGTCCTTTTTTAATTATGTATTTTTTCATGGTTCTTTATTATTATTATTATTATTATTATTATTATTATTATTATTATTATTATTATTATTATTATTATTATTATTATTTGTGTTATTATTATTATTATTATTATTTGTGTTGTTGTTATTATTATTATTATTATTATTATTATTTTTATCTGCGTTCTTCTGGCTAAATAAACTTTCAATATCACTATCAATGTCAATAAGATTTCTACAAATTCTCGGAGAGCCAAATTTCAATATAAGTAAATATTTCTTGACTGTAAATGATCTGAGGTAAGATATTTAATTTTTGCATAGTTTTTTAGGTGTTTATAAGGTTTGACAACACCTTATTTAGAGAAAGGACATATTCTGTATGTATATTATGTATGTTGTATGTATACCATATATGTACTCTATTTATATACATTACTTCTCTAGTCAGTAGTGTGCGGCAATGCCCCTGTTTCATTTCACCACACTCTTAGATAAATGTGCCTGGCGACATGTGGAAGCTGCTAATGTACCACTTACCACATGTCGCCTGAGAGGTCAGTTGACCCATATAGGAGTGTAAAGACTACCGGCGCCTTGTATTTTTCCGTTGAATAGAACCTACAGAACTCTACAGGTGTTTATGTTCGCTCCAGTAGTTAGAACCAAGTACCCCGAACATCGCCATGGCGCAGTGAGTATCAAGTGATCGATTAAGTGGAAATAAGTGCGTTCGTGTAAAAACAAGACCGGTAGACCCCGCTCCGTCAACTCACTCCATCACCCATCGCTCTCCTAATCTCGCATTGTCTCCCACAAAAATTCGTTTGAATGACCAACGAGTTTTGAGCAGTGTGCAGTGACGGCAAGTTCCCTTGAAGTGTCTTAAGTGCCCCTCGTGTGTGGAGTGCTAAAGTGTGTGTCCTTGTTTTAAAGGATTCCCCAGGTGGAAGGCTTTTTCAGGGCATTGGTGAAGAACCATGTCAGCGCGCGTCCTTCCCCGGCTGTGTCTCAAGGGTAACTCATCAGTTGCTCCGCGCCCCACTACCGCTCACCCCCCACCGCGCCTACACACACCAACCCATACACGAACACACTGACTGCAGTCATTTCTTCATATATATTATATATATATATATATATATATATATATATATATATATATATATATATATATATATATATATATATATATATATAAGTTACTTATCTGTGTATTCAATTAATTTTGTTGCCTCAGATCTGGTTGATACGGCGGGCTGACCGGTCAACACTGATTCGAGATACAATATACAGATAAAATAATTATGCCCCGGGCCTCACGTAGGGGTGTCCCTAGCGCCCCGATGTATTAGATGGATGACAGCTCTACAGAGATGGATGACCAGTCAGAGCGCGATGCCCCACCCTCTCCCAACACATCTCCCAGCCACACTCCTCAACCCTCAGCCTCGTCCTCAGAGATAATTGCTCTGATGAAGCATATGAGGGAGGAAAGGCGTGAAGATGAAGCGAGAAGACGTGCTGAGGACCACCAAAGGAGATTGGAAGATAACGAACGGTTTGCAGCTTTGATATCTAGCCTCACTGCTAATCAAGCTCTTGGCCCTTCCACTGCTCAGGTACCGACTGGCTCATATACCTCGTCAACGCCCTCTACCAAAATGGTTGTCCAACCTCCACCCACCTTGACGCCTGATGAGACTTTCCAGACTTTTCGTGAGTGGCGGCGATGGTGGACTGATTATGCTACAATGGTAGATCTCCAGAGCTTGCCACAGCCTAAACAACTCGTTCAGTTATGTATGTGCCTGTCTTTGTGAATGCAGCATGTGTTGGAACACACGTTGCAAGTGCCCCCGACGTCTTTGTTGTCTGTAGAGGAGGTACTGGATGTTCTAGAGCAGCACATCAAAGGTCAGCGGAATAAAGCCCTCCGCAGGAGGGAAGTGTTTAGCTGTAGACAGATGGAGGGCGGGGGGATCAGTGGTAGAAGCGGTACCGTTCTTGCCTCGCAAGCAAGATGTCCCGGGTTCGATTCCCAGGCCAGTGGAAGTTGTTTGGACTTACTTCCTAGCCCCCATTAGTCCCTGTTCACCTAGCAGTAAAGTAGGTACCTGTTGTAAGTCGAAAGTTGCGAATTCGTATTCAGGGACAAGTTGTTGGAGCTTTCAATAACTTGAGGACATAAACCATTGACTCTTCAGGATCCTACGCCCTTGACTCTTCAGGCTTCTACGCCCTTAACTCATGAGACATAAAGGCAAGCGTGAACTTAGCATGCTTCCCTGTTGGGCCCTGTAAACGCTTCTGCTCTTCACCTTACACAATGATGTAGGGGAGTGCCCAATATAATAAAAAAAAAAAAAAAAAAAAAAAAAGATGTAGGGCGAGACCTTTGACGATTTCTACGTACGACTCAAGAGAGCCTCGGAAGAGATGGACATATGTCTCGGTAATCGCCAGCAGTGCGAGGAGACCCAGTTGAAGCAGGTGATCCTGATGGGTGTTAAGGACGAGGAACTTGTCCAACGCCTCACCTCCCTCGACTCTTCCTCCTCTCTTAAGGATGTATTGACAGTATGTCGCTCCTATGAGGCTGCCAGGTGTGCTAACTCTGCCATCCGAGCTCCCCCCACAGCCGTACGGGCTATGTCCCAATACAAGAAAGACAAGAAGTCTACCCTAACGCCTACGCCCACCACGCCCACGCCCAGCTCCCTTTGCAACAGCTGTGGTAGGCAGCACGGAACGCAGGTATGTCCAGGTGCTGAGTCTACCTGCAACAGTTGTGACCTCAAGGGCCACTGGTCACTTACAGTACGATGCCCAGCCAAATGCATCCAGTGCAATGTGTGTGGCCGTCTGGACAATACGACAAGTGTTGCCCGACAAACATACCCAAGGGACAGCGTCGGCAGAAGCAGCAGCGCCCTTCCACCAGTGAGGGCCTCCCACAGTCGCCAAATCAGAGGCACGACGACCCCGGACAAAGCCCGACCCATATTAGGAGGGTGTACTCCTCATCGCGTCCCAGGACCAAAGTCCCCCAGCACGTCAGCGTCATCGTGACCTACGGCAGTGTGTCATCCTGTCTCGAGATGCTGCCCGACACCGGCGCTGAGACTACGGTCATCGGTCCCCAGCATTTGCAATGCTTGGGGCTCTCTCCAAGTGATCTAGGACCGCCTCCCAAGGACCTCCACGTCACGGCAGATGGTTCACAGATGGCCCCAGCCCAAGGTTCACTCTATGCACATGTCACCTTTGGCAACAGGTCGTGTCAAGCCTGGATTGACGTGCATTATGGTGTCCCGACTCCTTTGCTGTCCTACAAACATTGCCAAGAGTTAGCCATCATCTCCCAGGACTTCCCAAAACCGATTCTCGAGGTAAAATACACCAACAGGGTGCACGAAGGGAGCAGCAACTACGCTGCTGCCGCCCTACCCCTACCTCTGGCCAGTGACACCTCTCCTTCGGTAGTTGTCCCTGCTGCTTCACGTCCTCACACCTTGGCTCGCCTCCACGACAGTCACCATGGAGCCGAGGCCACCAAACGGCGTGCAAGACAGACTGTGTTCCGGCCTGGTATCGACTCCGACATCTCCCATGTTGTCCATGAGTGTGAGCCCTGCCAAGTTCTACAACCCAGCCAGCAGCAGGAACCCTTCACGAGTGACGACATCCCCACCCACCCCTTTGAGTCTGTGTCCACCGACATTTCCTGTGTGTCAGGAGAGTCCTTCCTGGTTATCATCGACCGTCTCTCTAGTTGGTCGGTTGTCATCAAGTGTGGTAATGATACGACATCTGCCGCCACCATCAGCAAGTTCCGCCACTACTTCCGTTACGTGGGCGTTCCTGTGCGCCTGCGAACCAACGGAGAGCCCCAGTTCATAAGCCGGGACTTTGCTGCATTCCTCGACCGATGGGGAGTCCGGCATGTGTTGTCATCGCCTCATTACCCGCAGTCCAACGGCCACGCTGAGGCTGCTGTGAAATCCATGAAGCACCTCATCCTCAAAGTGGCCCCTTCTGGGAATATTGACTGCGAGGCCTTCGACCTGGGTCTCCTTGAGCTCCGCAACACACCCAATTACACCGGAAGCTCCTCTGCCCTGGTATTGTATGGACGCCCCCTCCGTTCTTGTGTCCCTGCTCACCCTCAGTCCTTATCCAAGGAGTGGCAGGCCAAGACCGTGGAATGTGATCGCCGAGCCGTCGCCCAATGCAACTACCACGCCCGTCCTCTCCCCAGGTTGAGTGTTGGCACCCAAGTCCGTGTTCGGGACCCGACCTCCCTACTTGGGGACAAAGTGGGCATAGTCATGGGTCTCGGCAGGTCACGGGACTACCAGGTGCGGTTACCCAGTGGTCGTGTGTGGTGGAGGAACCGCCGTTTTCTCCGCCCCGTAACACCTTCCGCAGACCCTATCACCAGTCCTGAGTCCCATATCCCCCCTCCCCCCCAGTGATCAAGCCCCTCGACGCTCAAAACGGATCCACAGGAAAAGGTCCGCTCAAGACTTTGCTATGAGTGTATAGGGGGGGGGAGGTGTATGTATATTATGTATGTTGTATGTATACCATGTATGTACTCTATTTATATACATTACTTCCCTAGTCAGTAGCGTGTGGCAATGCCACTGTTTCATATCACCACACGCTTAGATAAATGTGCCTGGCGACATGTGGAAGCTGCTAATGTACCACTTACCACATGTCGCCTGAGAGGTCAGAGAGAGGTCAGTTGACTGATATAGGAGTGTAAGGACTACCCGCGCTTGTAAGCGCCCTAGTATATTTCCGTTAAATAGAACCTACAGAACTCTACAGGTGTTTATGTTCACTCCTGTAGTTAGAACCAAGTACCCCGAACATCCCCATATTCTACTTGATATTTTATATACTATGTAGGTGTTCTGCACGCCTTATAAGTACAACCATGGTATGTCACTGGTGTAGGCTAATCAGCTGTTCGTTATAATCACTGGCGTGGAGACAGACATTTGTATTCACAAGTGGTGCGGACGTGTGTGTCCGAGCGAACGCTAACAGCCCATCTGCCCAGACCGAAACATTACGACACTGTCCGGGTGTTCTGAAACCTTTGCTCACTAGGTGCGCGGGCTCGCTGTCCGAAAAGAACGCTCACAGCCCCGTACGTGCAGACCGAAGCTTTACGACACTGTCCGGGTAATTTAAACACGTCACTCAAGCACACAACACTCGCACTATGTATCCGTTTCCACGTCGCACCCACTGTGGGTGGATTCCACGCTGCACCCACTATGGGTGGACTTCATGCTGCACCCACTGTGGGAGGCTGGCCGACGTCCCACATTGCACTCCCGGCGGTGGTGGCGTCACGTAGTCCTGGCGGTCGAGAATTCCCTTCGACGCACTCCTGTACTTGTTTTGACTGTAAACGCCTCGGTTAAGGACGTTCAGGTGACGGGCAAGTCGAAGGAAATGATTGAAACCCGCCTTTTGACGCATTCAATATTTATTGATGTGGTGAAAACCTGCAGAGAACAAGGCGTTCATTAGTATTACATGGTGATCTTTCTGATACATAATTAGTTAGTCTCACACAATTTACCTTAATTATAATTGATTATTGATCATAGTGACATGATACAAAGTTCATAACTCTATTAATCTTAGTTACACTTCATTCCGCGCTGTCTTATTGCTCAAGATAAGGCAAGAACGAGTAGGCATAATTAGTCCACAATATTTCAGTACTTAGGGGTAGTCATCACTTTGGCTGTACTTACAAGTGCGGGTCAATGCGAACCAGTATGGTGCTCCAAGATGTTCCAAATAGTACTGTGTAAATTGTTCCAGCACAAAACTCGGCCAGGATTGGGAGTCGGTGTTCATCATTGCTAGCAGAGGGCTGGTCCTCACAGCATCACTCGAGAGGGCGATCTGGCGTGGAGGCCAGGCGGCCACGCCACCCTCTAAAAGTCTAAACCATACACTCAGCAGAATCAGGACCTCTCGCCTGCAAACCCACTCCTCTCCCCCCCCCCCCCCCCCCTCGCAGCCGCCACATCTGGCGAGGTTACAGGTCGCGTGGGGGGGGGGGGGGGGGCATTACTCGAGAGGGCGATCTGCGTCAGCACTTGACGCCGGCACTGACGCCAGCGGCGATAACACTGCCGGCTGTAAGCACCACCCCCCCCCCCCCAGCCGCCACATCTGGGAGGTCACAGGAAGCGTGGGAGGGGCACGTGGTCACAGGCTGAGAGATGTAATGTTTGTTCGGGTAAGGCAGCAAACGCCCGTACTGGCGCAAGCCAGCGGCGATAACAACCTTGTAAATACATCGTCTTCTTTATGACCCATTCTTCCTTCATTCCTAGATATGTTCCTTCCCTCTTCCTTCATTCCTAGACATGTTCCTTCCTTCTTCCTTCATTCCTAGACATGTTCCTTCCCTCTTCCTTCATTCCTAGACATGTTCCTTCCCTCTTCCTTCATTCCTAAACATGTTACTTCTTCGTCACCCATTTTTCCTTCATTCCTAGTCATGTTCCTTCTCTCTTCCTTCATTCCTAGACATGTTCCTTCCCTCTTCCTTCATTCCTAGACATGTTCCTTCCCTCTTCCTTCATTCCTAGACATGTTCCTTCCATCTTCATTCATTCATGGACATGTTCCTTCCTTCTCCTTTCATTCCTAGACATGTTCCTTCCCTCTTCCTTCTTTCCTAAACATGTTACTTCTTCATCACCCATTTTTCCTTCATTCCTAGACATGTTCCTTCCCTCTTCCTTCATTCCTAGACATGTTCCTTCCCGCTTCCTTCATTCCTAGACATGTTCCTTCCCTCATTCCTAGACATGTTCCTACCCTTTTACTTCATTCCTAGACATGTTCCTTCCTTCTTCCCTCATTCCAAGACATGTTCCTACCCTTTTACTTCATTCCTAGACATGTCCCTTCCTTCTTCCTTCATTCCTAGACATGTTTCTTCCCTATTCCTTCATTCCTAGACATGTTCATTCCCTTTTACTTCATTCCTAGACATGTCCCTTCCTTCTTCCTTCATTCCTAGACATGTTCCTTCCTTCTTCCTTCATTCCTAGACATGTTCCTTCCCTCTTCCTTCATTCCTAGACATGTTCCTTCCCTCTTCCCTCATTCCGAGACATGTTCCTACCCTTTTACTTCATTCCTAGACATGTCCCTTCCTTCTTCCTTCATTCCTAGACATGTTCCTTCCCTATTCCTTCATTCCTAGACATGTTCCTTCCCTCTTCCTTCATTCCTAAACATGTTACTTCTTCACCCATTTTTCCTTCAATCCTAGACATGTTCCTTCCCTCTTCCTTCATTCCTCAAAGAGTCACACTCACCCTGTCTCTGTGAGCTAGTAACTTGCTCCTTGTGTCGTTCGTCTCCCCGGCACGATGAGTGAGGGAAGTATTGGAGGATGCCCAAGCGGTCCACATATCCTGGTGGGTGGCAGCTATGAGGGCGTCTACCTCCTGACGTAACCGCTGTGAGCTGGTCCTCTCGGTCTGGCTTTGCTGTATGTTCCGGTTGCTGAATTCTGACCAAGTTTCCGGCACACTGACACTGGGAGTAAGATAAAAATAGAGGAAATGGTGTAGTTGTGGGAGCTCTCTCTCTCTCTCTCTCTCCTGATGATACAATTGAACATGTATCGTAAATGGAGGAACTTATTGAAGTGTTTTAGGTTAGGTTAGGTTTAAATTTATCATCAAGTCTCGCTCTTATAGGAATATCTTATCATAATTACATATATGCTCTTTTATTTCAGATAAGCCAGACAGATGGTTTTAGGTCTGATAAAACCAGACAGATGTTATTGTAGGTTAGATAAGCCAGACCGATGCTATATTAGGTCAGATAAAGCCAGACAAATGCTTTTTTTGGTCAGATAAGCCAGACATGTTATACCAGGACAGATAAGCCAGACAGATGTTATTTTAGGACAGATAAAGCCAGGCAGATGATATTTTAGGTCAGATAAGACCAGGCAGGTGTTATTTTAGGTCATATAAGCCAGACATATGCTATTTTAGGTCAGATAAGCCAGACTGATGTTATTGTAGGTCAGTTAAAGCCAGGCTGATGCTATTGTAGGTCAGATAAGCCAGACAGATGTTATTGTAGGTCAGTTGAAGCCAGACTGATATTATTGTAGGTCATTTAATGCCAGACCGATGTTATTGTAGGTCAGAAGCCAGACTGATGTTATTGTAGGTCAGTTAATGCCAGACCGATGTTATTGTAGGTCAGATAAGCCAGACTGATGTTATTGTAGTCAGTTAAAGCTAGACTGATGTTATTGTAAGTCAGTTAAAGCCAGACTGATGTTGTTGTAGGTCAGCTAAAGCCTAATGTGTTGTAAAAATTATATTTTATTAGTGTTGTAGCGAACATGTTGTATTGAAGTTAGAATAAGTATATAATGTCAGTTTTGTTATAATTATATAATATTATTATAGTACTAAACATGTGGTTAGGTTAGGTTAGGTTAAAATATAGTACTTAAAAATACCCTTTTCAAAACCTGCATCTGGTTGCCCTCGAAGCTGGGTAATAGAGTGGAGAGTAGATCTTAGGTCTAACTAGGTCAGGTGGGTGCTATCTTTGACCAAACCAGGTCATAGAGGCGTTATCTTACGTGTTATCAATCCTCTCGACGGCAGGATAATACGTGATAGCAGCGGAGTGGTTATGGAGCGAGTGCTGGGTGTGGTCGATGGTTAATGCGTGATTCTTGTTCATCGTATCGTGTTCCAGGTCTTGCCGGGCTGCCCTATTACGACTCAGCTGAGGGAACACATAGACACGCCAATGAGAGGAGGTTGTAGCTAGGTTATGTTAGTTCAGGTGAGTGGGGGCATAGTGAGAGGGGGACACAGGGAAGACAGAGTGTGTGGGGGAAGACCACGTGGGGGAAGTAAGGAGAGGGAGATGTGGTTGGAAGATACGGTGAGTGGAAGAGGTAGGGGAAGTAGTAAGAGGCAGTGGCAATTCTAGGGGTTTTTTTTTCTGGGGACAAAAGCTCAGAAATTTCCCCAGTTTGTGTGACTGAGGAAGCACCTAGACACCAAGAGAAGATTAGAGTAGGTAGTGAACTGTGGTTAAGTCACAAAAGCAGTTATAAGCTGCATGAAACCCTATCAAACAACTTAGAGGCTTAGATTTAATTCCTTATGAGTAAACTATGAGTAAATTCTATTACTGTTTTAAGCAGTTTACCTTTAGACTTCATGAAATAATGCTACCATAATGTAAATCAAGATTGGAATGACGAAATTACAGTTTACAGTGAAATTTTCATTTTTTTTTTAATTCACTTAAACCTGCTGATAACTTTGGTGTAATCAAGGGTTTTCGGTTAGGTTACGTTACGTTACATTACGTCAGGGCAAAACCAGATAAGCACTCTTCACCCATGGTTGATCTCAAGTAAGACTTAATTAATTTTAGGTTAGGTTAGGTAATAATAATAATAATAAACGGTTTATTAATAGAGTTGCAGCCAGTAGTTGAAAATATACAAACTTACATTTGAATTAGACATAATGATATGCGTTGAACACATTTACAGGGCAGTACAGTACATAAATCAGGAGTTGTTTATTATTTTAACAATAGATGGGATGGTGCTATTCTTATATCTATCGGTGCGGGATCTTATGGGCTGAATTTTGTTGTAGTGGCGGACTGCGTGAGGTGGGTGGGGGACTGACGGTGGCAGGAGGTGGCGATGGCGAGGGTGGTGCAGTAGTCCACGGCCAAACCTTTCCAGTGCTTGGTGGTGGAGGTCACTGAGGGATGGCATTTCCAGGGTGGAGAGAGCGTTGGTGTAGCCGGAGTATTCTGCGCCGAGGTGTGTGTGTCTGTGTGTGTGTGTGCGTCTAGTGTGGCAGCATTATGTTATTGTTAAGGTGCAAGCAATACTTGCTCCCTCTCGCTTTCAGCTGCCGCCGCTGGATAGCTCGTGGTGAACAGGAAAGAAACTTGCATAAGTCGTCCCCTACCTGTACACAGCCTCTTCACCATCAATACGCCTGCTGTGCCTCCTCGTGGGCCCAGGCTAGACAAGCAGGGGATCTTGGAGTAGCAGTGGGACATAGCGGGACGACGCATAGGTCCACTGGCATGTGGAAACGTCCTGGCACCTACCAACCCTCGCCCCGCTAACTTGCGGATTAACCTTGGTAGGTATAAGGCTACGGGAGTAAACCCCGAACATAAAATCTGTGGTGGAGCCCTGCATCAAGCAGACATGCTTACAGAGCTCTAACAAGGCCCCAACGGCAGTATGGGCGGAAGAGGTGACCACCATGGGAATCAAATGACTACACTGGCGGACGAAGGCAATGCATGATGGACAGGCTACTAAGGCGAAACCCAACAAAACTGGGCTATCAGAAGTTCATGGTAATTCACCCTTTCTCCAGCCGTTGCAACTCTTGCACCACTGGATCAAGAAAAGTGGGAACAAAGATGTGTGGTTGCAACCTGAGCTCCTGCCTCACCACATAAATCAACTCACAAGCAGCCATTATCCAGGTCATCATACTCCTCATCATCATCAAAACCCCTATACCCTCAAAAGTCCTTTGTCGATGGACGAGTGGCGACGGGGACAGCCAGAGATGACGGTTGATTATACACTGGGATAGAGGCAGCAGTGCAATCCGGTCTTGTCTGTGCGACTGGGCAGCCCGTTGAAGAAACCGCTCTGCTCACCCCACATGGGGAGGGGGCTGCAAAAGGTGCCCTACACATAGTCTGCCTAAAGAACTAACCTGACTGGGCAACCACACCCAGGAAGGTCATCCTTATGCTGTCGAAAAAACAATTATAATGACAGATCAGAACAAAAACAAACTATACAACATCTTACGGTTGCTGCATGGAATGTCAGGACCCTTGTGGATACTGGCTCAAATGAGCATCCCGAAAGAAGAACCGCCCTTGTGGCAAAAGAGCTGGCAAGGTCTAACATCGTCATAGTGACTCCCAGCTCCCAGACAAGGGTGGACTCACAAAAGGGGGTCTGGCTATACCTTCTTCTGGAAGCGTAAGCCTGCTGCAGAGAGAAAAAGTATTTATGGATTTGGCTTTGCCACCCATTAACATATCCTAAACAAGCTAACTGAAATGACTGTTGGGATCAACGAGCGCCTTATGACGCGAAGAGTCCCACTGAATCACTTACGTAATGCCCTTTTCATCAGTGCATACCTCCATCCTCGTAGAAAATAAAGTTGTGCTTCCGTGTGACTTCAGTGCCATAGTTGGCAGGGATGCTGACATTTGGCAGGGAACCATAGGGAGAAATGGACTCTGCAAGTGTAATCCCAATGGTCTGTTCCTCCCCAGCAAGTGTGTTGCACACAACCTCACTATCACCAATACCTTGTTTAGGCAGGCCGACAAATTCAAGGGTTTGTAGCAACACCCACAATACAAACACTGGCATCTCATTGACTGAATCATTGTCAGAGAAAGAGATCGCTGAGATATCCTCATCACCTGTGCCATGCGTGGCTTAGACCACTGCGACGCTGATCATCGGCTCGTCAGAGCCAAGCTCTCAGTTCACATCACCCCAAAACGGTGAAGGCAGCAAGCCTCCAGAAGAGGTCTTAACACTAAGAGTCTGGAGGATCCAGCGGTAGCACATGCTTTCAGAGAACAGCTCAAACATGGGCTAATAAAGAACCCAACAACAAATAACCCAAATCCCAGTGCCAATTAGGATATTTTCGACACTGTCATGCCAAAAACCTGCAGAAAGACCCTTGGCCAGATCGTAAGAATGCACCAGGACTGGTTTGATGAAAATTTCCAGGAAATCAATATACTCGTCAATGATATACTTTACATATTGCTCTAACTGACTGGCAGAATAACCCTCCGTCTTGGACCAAAGCTGATACCTTCCCAAGAAGAAAGTGGCTGCCTAGCGTGAACTTCGCTAGTTTAAAAATAAAGCATGTGAAACAAAAGTAAACTTGCAGATCGGCACAATATGCGCGAATTTTTCAATTCCACTAAAACATTTTATAGGCCAATCACTCGTGGTGCAGCCCCTCTCCTCTCAACTGACGGTAACTCCCTAATTAAAAATGAAGAAGGCATCCTCCAGTGCTGGAAAGACCATTACCATTCACTCCTCAACCGAAGCACCCAATGGTCCGTAAGCACCCAGAGCTCGCCCACCTCAGCTATCCTCCATCCCTGGATGAGGTCGCTACTGCCATCAAATAGATGAAAATTAGCAAAGCCTCAGGGCCTGATGGAATCCCAGCAGAGGTGTATAAAGCAGGAGGACCTCTGCTTACCAGCCGTCTCCACTCTCTCCTGGAGAATATATTGGAAAAAGGGGAATTCCCCCAAGCTTTTAAAGATGCCTCCATCGTCAAAATTTATAAGAACAAGGGAGACCGGTCAGACTGTGGCAACTACAGCAGGATCTCGCTGCTGTCTATAGCTGACAAGATTATTGCCCAAGTTCTCCTGAACAGACTTTTTCCTGAGGCAGAAAACTTCCTCCCAGAATCTTAATGTGGCATTAAACCATCAAAAGGCACCACTGACATGATCTTTACTGCCCGCCAGATACAGGAAAAGTGCAGAGAACAGTGACATGACATGTACATGGCTTTCGTCGACCTAACCAATGCCTTCCACTCAGTCAACAGGAAAGCCCTTTTGCAGACGCTCAGCCTTTTTGGCTGCCTACAAAAATTCATCTTCATCATGAGGCAACTGCACGATTGTATGAACGACAGAAGGGCAGTGTACTGCATATTGGCATCCAATCTGAGTTATTTTCCATCCTAAAGGGGGTAGAACAAGGATGTGTACTGTCACCAACTCTCTTTTCCATTTTCTTGGCTGCCTTCCTTACTCATGCCAGTGTCAATTTAGCCGGGGGCGGGGGATGGATATCGAGTATCGGATGAAGGGTTTTTTCAACATAAGATGACTCCAAGCAGGAACAAAGTGGCTTTCATTACGACCTTACCTTTGTTGCCCACACTGAATGCAACCTACAGGAGATCCTGAACACCTCTACAGATGCGTATGCACACCTCGGCCTAGAGGTGAATGTAAGTAAGACTCAGATCCTCTTTCAGCCTGCCCCTGGTTCAGCCACACTTCCACCATCCATCTAGCTTAATGGTACTACCCTCTCTAATATTACCCACTTTCAGTATCTTGGCTCCCACCTCTCCACTACTGCAGACATCAATGAAGAGATTTAACATCGGATCAGATGGGTCATATACAGGAGGCACCTCAAGGCACTCGAAAACTTTCACCAACGTAGTTTACGCTCCATCCTCCGAATTCGCTGAGAAGACAAAAAAACAAATGCCAGTATTCTCGCTGACACCAACTGTGGAGCATCGAGGCTACCATTATCCATGAACAACTACGCTGGACTATCCATGTTACCGGCATGGACGACATTAGATTGCCAAGGTAGCTACTTTATAGTCACCTAATGTATTTTAAACGTAATACTGGCGGGCAACTGAAAAGGTATAAGATTAGTCTTAAGACATACATGAAAAAGTGCCAAATCGACCCCGTCACCTGGGAGACGATTACTCCACACCGTAACGCTTGGAGGAGCACCACACGAGAAGGTGTAAATACTTTCGAGTTAGCCTTACTGCATACCGAGGCAGATAAGCGCAAACGCCGGAAAGACGCTGCCGCCACCCCTGCCGCACTAGATGTAGCAACGCACATGTGCAACATTTGTGAATGACCCTGCCGGTCCTGTATCGGCCTCTTTAGTCTCCTCATAACTTACCAACTTCGGTGTCATCCTTAATAACTCATGTCATTGTATCATAGCTGGATGATCGTCATACTCCATTTCGAATGACAGCATAATAATGTAGTTTAGGCTAGGTTAGATTAGAACTTTACTTACCTGAAGGTTGACACGATCGAGGAGGTTCTTCATACGCGCTTGGCAGTCCTTGATGGTATCCACTTCCCTCAGCATACTCTCTTCTGGATGATCCCTCACCAAGTCGATCCCTCAACAAGTAAGATAATGTTTTATTCATCATTTTATTTCTCTTATGTTTTTATTTTATTTCCCTTTCTTTAATTTTGTTGAAGTATGTAAATAAGGAACAATTTACAGAGTTTTAAAATGTTTTCTCGTTTTATTAAAGAATGGGAGAAGTGCAGTGTTCCTCACAGACGAGAAGTAGGTAATTTTTTCAACTTCCGGTACTTTTTAATAGCAAAAGCAAAGAAATTATATGGTTTGTTCTTTCGTTCGCATTAAATGAAAAACAGGAAATTTTAACTGGTGACAAATTCCTTTTCTTATTAAATGGTAATTTATATAAGAAATAGGGGTTAATTATTATTTTTCTATTATAAAATAAGGCTTCTCTTACCTTCACTACAATTACTGAACAATTAATAACGATCACTAAAGCTATTGTGGTAATTTTAACCCTAAGTTACTCTTGCGTCATACACTGAGTGGTCGTGTATTTAATGACAAAACTCTTGTAATATCGATGTAACTGACCCAACTATGGAAATGTAAAACTCACAAGACAACCCGTGACACAAAGAGACACTCTTTGAATGACATGCGAATGGTTTTGTGTCCCTGAGAGCGTGTTAAAGTAACTTAGGAAACGATAAGCGAGACACTCTTTGGTGACATGGGAGTGGTTAAGTGTCTCTGAGAGCATGTTAAAGTGAGATAGGACACGACTTCCTACCTTGTCGATTCTCCCTAAAGTAGAGACATTCCTTGGTGACATGCAAGGGGTTTTCCGTGTCCCTGTAAGCGTGTTCTAGAGCGCGACGGGAATCATTGAGTCGGTTCGTCTCGGCCAACATTCGGTCAAGTTCCTGCATCAATTCGCTCCTCCAGAAGGTTATGTCGCTTACTCGTTCCCCCAGACGCTGAGAACTTTCCCTCTGGGCGATGTTCGTCCTATCATACGTGTAACTGCGAGGAGCATCATACATTACATCATTTAAGACATCATGCATAAATAACTAAGATATGAACTAGCAGACCGTGAACTAAAAGAGAGACAAAGTACTTGGCATACGTTAACACTCAGTCATAAGTAAACTTACCCTACAAGTCGGACGGCATCATCTCTGACTCGTTCTGATATTCCGCGCGTGTTGTCAGCATGACTGTAGTGATCCAAGTTGCCTGAGAAAGATATACACTACACTATACTCACAAACACGGATTCACTACACAACACAAACACGGATACACTACACAAACACGGATACACTACACCCATATACACGGTTACACTACACTCACAAACATGGATTCAATACACTCATAAACACGGTTACACTACATTCACAAGCAAAGATAAACTAGACTCACATCCACGGATACAGTACACTACACTCACAAACCCTTCACTCAAACACGGATAATGGTTGCCCCTCGTGTAACAAGGATGGCCAGCCCTATGGCCACCTAGGCGTAAATTTGTTGAAGGTGTAGAAGCTGTCGGCAACATTACAACCACACCCTAAGTTAACGAGTTGCATAACCCATGTCAAGGAATAGTCCGAGAAGACCGGGCAATTCGCCACTTAGGCGTAAATTTGTTGAAGGTGTAGAAGCTGTCGGCAACATTACAACCACACCCTAAGTTAACGAGTTGCATAACCCATGTCAAGGAATAGTCCGAGAAGACCGGGCAATTCGCCAACTGCAGTGGTTAACCATTACCCTGGAATACGATCCGCAAATCGATTAACATCCAGGTTCCCAATTACTGCTGGGTAGACAGGGGCAAATGGAGTAAAGAAACTTGCCCGTTGTTTCACACTGCCCGAGGATACACTACACTCACAAACACAGACACTCTACAAAGTATTAGATTGTTAAGTAGCTTAAATGTGTATGTGTACATAATAGCTCCGAGGAGTTGACAAAAGAAATGTATTTGAACAAGGCACTCGAGTTACTAGTCTATTTAGAACCTGATTTGGGCGCCTTGTGAGAAAATCTGCCTCTCAAAGTATAATTTGTTTATTTACCAAAAGTTATCAACAACTACCTAATAGTAGATTAATAAAATTATTAAATATAAAGGATATAGCTTAATATTTCAGGAGATAAATGTATCCGCTTGATTATTTTTTTTTGTCGGTAAACAGCGACTTAAAAAAGACACCACACGGAACTATGAGTACATGCAATCTGTCTTGAAATGTACTGCCTGTACGTACGTAGTATGTACACGCACCACAATTTCTAGCCCACCTAGGTCGGGCCGAAGTTGAGGACCGAGTCCTTTCTGAACGGCTGGCCACACTAACTATCACGGGACAACACGCTCATGAAAACATGTATTAGCCCCTTAATTCTTATATAAATGTCAGGGCAGTACATTGGGTTTATATAATCATATCACCCCCTGTAACTTTCCACTGGCTATGAGGTGACATGGTCACATCACGTGATGGGTAAGTTCCTTGAGGCACGGCCCTAACAATGTTAGGTCAGCATATAGAAGCCAGCTGCTTGAGCATTCTTACTCACTCTCTCACACAAGGAGAACGTATTTAGAAGACCTATTTAATATAGCCTCCGTCCTCATTTTAACACTCATAGCTACAGTGATTAACTTACGGTGATATACATTTGCAATAGTATATTATATATTTTCTTAATAAATACAGAATGGACAGTTGGGCTTCGCTACTAAAACCCTATATAGTTTGACATGTTCCAGCCCCATTAACCCAGCAAGAATCAACGGTTAAAGGGCCAGTTCATAGGTGGCACCAAAGTGGTAATGGATAACAACATTCCAGTTTATATATATATACATTCTACATAACAAGTAATAAGTGTTTTACGACAACCGAAAAAACATAAAGCAGTGACGTGTTATATTTTTTCAAAGTGTATTATAATATCCCGTAGCGAGACGTTATACATTGAGTGATTTTTATTTTGTCATCCAAAGAGATGTACAAATTTCTTTTTCTCAATAACTATTTATGAGTTATTGATAACTTTTACCTAATGTGGAAGGTTGGGAACACCCCTTTCTGGCAACAAGGTATGGTGGAGAAGCATTTGTGGCGTCAACTTTCAACATCCTGTGCACGGATACCCCCCAGTGACAGTCCATTGGATCTTGCAGTAATGCCACATACCTACGTGGCAACACGTGGACCTTACATCATTTAGACGTCACAAGTTGTTTAAACAGAGTGTTTTGGCTGTTCGTGACTGCAGGTGTGTGTCCCCAGCGAGTCCGATACATACAGGGCTACAAGAGGTTTGTCACACAGAAGAACCCCTGACTCTCATTCGTGGTGGACCTGCCCAGCGAACCCAGCGAACCCACAACCCTTGGTCAGCATTTTGGTGGATAGTGGACTCCCTGTCGTTGAAGTGGACTCAACCGTCGCCATCTTGAAGCATCAATCAGTTGCTACGCAACGGAGACATCACTTGTTCTACTATCACCGACCCACTCACCGTGACCTTGAGTCAGCTGTGACAGTGGACTGCGTCTTACGGCTCCCGTTTTGTACGTCGACTCAAGACTACATTCATAGGTATTTTTAGGCACATTATATATATACCTACAGTAATATATTCGACGGCATATCTCTACATAAATAGACATCGTGTAGGGTATGTTAATTTAATAAGTGTCTTGCTTACTTTTTATATGAATATATATAGATACAGAAGAACGTATAGTCCAGTATTAATTAACTCTTATTCACTTATTGATAATTTCTTCATTTTTACTAGTAAAGTTCTTTACTGTAAATGAAAGGCAAGAGTATTTTTTTTTTATAAATTTTGATGTGATTCATTTGCATATTAATGGACCGTCTTTCTAAGTCATCGTCTTGGGACATTACTAAATTGGCGGAGCATTATACTAGCGATTCAGATATTGCTCATGAGGTTAAGGTTACCACTGAAAAAATTGATTCAGTATATGCGCACGAAACACAGGCGCAATCAAAGCTAGACCCTTCTGTCAGGAGTAGTGAAGATTTTATAGACCAATCATTGACGATATAAACCGTCGAACCCTAAGGTCAGGTAATAAGTATAATACATTGCCTGATTCCGGGAAGGTTCTCCTTTCTCCTCCACAGAAAGACAGTGTGTCAGAAAACCTTTTATTACCTCCTCCATCAAAAGATCCCTCAGTTAGGAGTAAGTTAAATAGCATGTCTACTAACTCCTACGCCGGCATGTCTACTAACTCCTCCAACGTTATTCAAGTGTTACCGCTTGGCGATCTGGTCTGCGATTTCATAGGGGAAGATGGATACTGGGTAACTACATTTCTAAGAGCATGTGAGGATACCATGACAAATGTTCAGATTACAGGAGATGATGCGAAGAAGTCATTTGTTCGCTCTCATATCCCGCAAAGTAGTTTTGCAAGTGAACATTTAGATGCCAATGTTCTTGCTGACCCGAGGTATGAATATTTTAAAAAGGCTCTAATTGGTATTTTTGAATCAGGTACACAGCAAGGACATTTACATTGGTTGTTAAGGTGGCTTGACCGTTTGACAGGTGTGGTTCGGGCAGAAACTCCGATGAAGAGTGTCGCCATTGCTGGTGATGTCTGTCAGGACATTCGTGCTAATTTTGGTGGATCGCCCTTGTTTGATGATGATGGCAAAATGTCTAAAGAAAATGTTGAAAAATTGATTGAACATATTAGTTTTCTTGTGGCAGTTCGCGACCCAATATATTGTCGTGCACAGGATAATGAGTATGTACAAACTGATTTGATCATAGACTACGCAAATAAACTTGCTTCTAAGTCAGCTCGTACTCACACCATCTAGGACAACTACACCTGTAGCACCAATGCAATAACGAGTTCCTAACAATCCAGGTAACAAACCTAGACAAACTTTAGTATGTACCCATTGTAAGAAGAAAGGTCATAAAGTGGACTTTTATTACCAACTCCAGAGTGGTGGTGTCAAGAAGAAAGAAAAGAGACATCCAACCACCGGCCCACGGCAAAGACATGGACCACCCAAAACAGATGCAGCGTCTACAAAGACTACGTCTGTGACAGGCCACAAAGCTGATATGTGGTGTGTGTACCATCAGTTTGACTCTCACAACACAGATGACTGTGCCGTGATGCAAAGAGCTAGGAGCGTAGACGTAGAGTGACCCCAGGTAACACAGCAGCATACAGCGCGTCGTTATCATTACAAGTAGTCGGGGGAAGACCAGCGCCGGTGCCAGAATGAAGAAGAATAGGTACATCAGTACCAAAGCCCGACCGCACTTCTGTGGCAGCTTCTTTAATAGCGGCGCTCAACAAAACGGAAGTGTTGTCGATTCCGGCGAGAGTTGGGTTTATCATGTTGGCTCTGGATATTGATACGGGTGCGTGCGCAAATGTATTAGCTTTGGCCTCATATCAAGAATTATAACGTAGATTCCCTCACGGAGATTTTTCATTTCGACCTACTGACACCGATATTGAAGGAGTTTCCGGGACGCAGCTGAACATTGCAGGGATGGTAACTTTACTGCTACGCTTTTCTAGATGTGGTATTTCCCTTTGTACAGATTTTTATGTAGTCCAGCTGAAGGGTTGATAGGTCTACTGACACTTAGAATTTTTTTATAGATGTTCGTCCACGTAATAGTTCTATTATATTTAATGGTGTTTCCTACAATGCTATGCGTAATTCTGCACCGTTGCTATCCGTAAGGTTGAAAGTGTTATCAATCATGTCCATTAGGAGGAAGGTGGATAACGAGTCAAAGCGAGATCAAGACCTCACAGACTCACTTTCCCAGCGTGATTATAGCAGCAAAAGTTGGAAGATTGTACCTGCAGTGTTAACGGGTACTCTCCACTATCAGAATGAGGAAATCACCATAGCCACTGTTGTTTTACCTGACCTGTACACGGGAACTGATGTAGCATGTTTACCGGAAACGTGCGAGGTTAAAGGTTTATCGTGTGAATCGACACTGAGCACGATTAGACCTGGTGGCTTAACAGATGTTCTAGTTCTTAACAGAACAGGCGCTCTTAGAATATTGAAAGAGGGATGTTTTTTGTGTGATTTTCTAGTTTATCATAACAATGTTGTACCACAGCCTACGCAATTCCCAATTGGTAGTACTTTTTCTCCACCTGAACAAACTAGGCAGGAGAGGATAGATCAAATATCACCACATGTTAGAGTGATTGATCTTCCTCAAGGCAAGACTAGACTCTTAAGAGCTGCTTGCCAACTACAGAAACATTGTAGCTTTACCAGGGGAACAGTTGGAGCACACAGATTTAACCTCACATCACATATCCTTAAAAGAGGGCACTAATCCAATATACATACCAGCTAACCTACTCCCACATAGCCAGCGCGCTGTAGTTCAGGACATGGTTCAGGTTATGTTGAATGAGAAGGTTATCACACATTCTGGGTTTGCGCCCAGTTATTGATTTTAGGCGTGTAAATGACAATACTATCCCAGATAGTTACCCTATGCCTGTCTTGGGTGATATTTTACAGTCCTTAGGCAAGGATAGCTCTTTTTTTAGCAATTTAGATTTGCTTAGCGGGTATTGGCAAATACCACTCGATGAAAAATCCCGAAAGGTTAGTGCTTTTAGTACTCCTTTGGGCCATTTGGAATTTCTGAGGATGCCTTTTGGTCTCAGAAATGCCCTACTGACTTTTCAAAGGATGATCAGCACCCAGTTTGCCAGATTGATAGGTACCACAGTCTGTGCTTACTTGGATGATCTCATAGTAGTCAGTAAGGATGTCGATATCCATCTTGTAAAACTGCGTGAAGTGTTACAAAAACTTTCTACAGCAGGTCTTAAAATTAAGCTTTCTAAATGTGAGTTTTTAAAATCCAGAATCCATTTCCTTGGTCATGTAGTTGATGGCATTCATACAGTTGATGATAAAGTTAAGGCTGTAGCTCAGTTCCCAAGTCCTACATCTGTTGATAAGGAGTGTAGTTTTCTTGGTTTATCTGGATATAATCGTTCTTTTATTAACAACTATGCAACATTAGCGTCACCCTTAACTAAGTTACTGAAGAAAGATGCAATTATAGAATGGAATGCTTAACACGAAGATAGTTTTGTTGCATTGAAGACACCGCTTACCAATGCCCATGTTTTAGCATTTCCTGATTACTCTCAAGATTTCACTCTGTGTACCGACGCCTCAGGACAAATAATTGGAGCTGTACTCATGCAGTTGGACTCAAGAGGAAAATTTAGAGTGATTGCTTTTGCAAATCGTGATCTTAATGATGCCGAAACACGTTATTCAGTAATGCGTTTAAAGACGTTACCTGTTGTTTGGGTACTGAAAAAGTTTAAAGATATCATTTTTGGTTATAAAATAACCGTACGGATCATGCGGCAGTAACAGAACTGTTCTATGACAGAAATCTATCAGACAGATTAGCACGCTGGTATTTGACCATTCAAGAATTCAACCCAGAGTTTAGGTATTTACCGGGAAGAGCGAATGTGGTCGCCGACGCTTTGTCTAGAAATATTGCACCAGTGATGCCTGTATCTACATTCACTCTTTCACAATTAGAGGATGAACAATGGGGCGATCCATTGTGGTCTGCAGTCATTTTTGCTTTACAGTAGAGTCGGGAGAGGAAGTTAAGCTTCCAAAATTATTTCTTCCGCTCAGTCAGTTTGAATTACGACATAACATACTCCATCAATCCAAGAAGACGTCTCACGGTACAGCTACACAAATCGTCGTACCTGACACGTTGTGTGAAACGATTATAAAATTGTTCCACGATGTTCATCAAACAGGTCACTAAGAACGTGACAAATGCCTTGCGGGTATTAGAAAAAAATATTTTTGGAAAACTATGAAGAAAGACAGAATTGCATATTGCTAAGTGTTTGTCACTGTGCTCAACATAAGGTTACTACAAAGTCACCAGCTCCAATTCTACAATATCCTACACCAGAACGTCCATTTGACACAGTTCGCAATAGACTTGTTACAACTTCCGAGGAGTCATCAGGGATCCTCATACGTCCTAGTGTGTGTGGATCATTTTTCTAGATTTGTGATTTTAGTCCTACTGAAGGATAAAACAGCCGAATCTGTGGCCTATGCCTTAGTTATGAATCTTATATGTCCTTTTACTACGCCCAAGGTTCTTCTCTCAGACAATGGATTGTGGCCTATGCCTTAGTGATGAATCTTATATGTCCTTTTACTACGCCCAAGGTTCTTCTCTCCGACAATGGATTAGAGTTCAAAAATCAGTTTGTAGCACAAATTTTTGTACAATATGGAATACAACAAAGTTTAATTGCAGCCTACCATCCACAGGCTTTGTCGAGAGAGCCAAGCGCAAGATCCTAGAGATACTTTGTCCGCAAGTTGCAGCATCTATTCATGGTTCGATTAATAGCTCTGCCGGCAAATCATCCTACTATATTGTTTATGCCATAGACAAGCGTCTGCCGTATGACGTACTTACGGACAAGCCATGCCCTCTTTACAATATGGATGATTTCGAGACAAAACAGATCAGCGTTTTTACAGATATTCATGGCCAAGTACGGAAACATTTAGCAGCGTCACGCGCTGAAATGATTTTTAAGCAACATAAACAAGCTAAGCCTGTGATGTTAGAAACAGGCGATGCTGTTATGGTGAGAGAACCTGAAAGGAACTCTAAGCTTTCAGCCAAATTTTCTGGTCCATTCCGCATTATGGCCAAAGAAGCGGGCAACAGGTTTAAAATTTGGAAGCCGAACGCACAAGCCGCAGATGTAGTGCATGCGGACCGTCTTAAAAAGGGCTATAAAGATTTATTACCCAAGAATGGTAATGATGTCATAGACACATCTTTTCAGACGAATGTTAATGATGTCACGGACACATCTTTTCAAACAGTACACAAACAAAGTATACCTAATGATTATCGTTTGAACTTCGTTCTGCAAAGATATATTAAAATACATTGAAACTCTTACAGAATAGCTTGGATCATCATTGTGCTGCTCCTACTGCTTTGTGGCACCGTTATGTTGACGGATATATCCACAGATGTCCTTAAGCTTGTTGCACACCTTGGACGCGTTCTCATTGTTGAAGACGTGGTGAATATAAAATATGAATTGCACGGACTGCTCCAGCTTCCACGCCAGATGGAACCCATTAATGCTCAACTACAGTTTTGACTGTCCTTGATGATCTCCGTACGACTCCAAGCACTTCGGCAATGGTTTCACAAACTGTTGAGCTTCAGCCACTTCGTCTTGGAACCCTTCACAAGATTCTCGTTGCTGTCGGAAAGACTGTTCCAGCGTCTCAGAATGATCTTGCAAAGAAAGTTCGTTCCCAAACACGAAGAAAGCGAGGATTGTTTAATTTTGTTGGTCTTATACAGAGCACTGTATTTGGCACAGCGACTGCCGAGGATGTTCTATAGTTAAACTAGGAGACCACATGAACATTGTCGATCAAGCTGTTTCTAAGCAAAATCGTGTTATTACTCAAATTTTTCATGCAATTAGTGCCTTAGAATCAAAAGTTAATGAGATTACTTCTGAGTCTAACCATTTATCTAGGGTTGTTTATAAGTTAATGAATTCAGTCCCTACGTTGGAGTGGCTCCTTTATTTTTCTGAGTTTTTGTATGCTGCGAAAAGTTTTGTTCAAGATATAATTACTAACAAGAATGAACTAATTGCAAGCATCGTGGATGCAGGGTTAGGACAAGTGGATGCAAAGCTTGTGCCTGTGAAGACTTTTCTTGAAGCATTACAAATAGCCAAGTTGACTTATCATTTAACTCTAATTTTACCTGATCATGAGGTAGAATATAATTACCCTCTGTTGGAGTCAACTCTCACGCACAATGCTATTCTCGTCCACATACCTATGCTAGGGCAACATAAATTTAATGCATGACATTTGGAACCCTTCCCTTTGTGTTTTAATGACACACTGTATACTCTGGATAGACCAAAAGAACTTCTGCTAATTAATGAAGAATATACCTTGCTAGGCTTGAATGATCCTAGGGTATTATCACGGTGTAAATCGTCATATTTTCATTTACACGTATGTCCAGCCTATGTATTCGCATTTATTCCTGCTGCAGAAGGGGTATGTGAATTGGTAGTCATACAAACTAACGTACGCACAGCGCTAACACAATGTAGTTATAGGCCAATTTCTATGAAAACTGTTTTTCATGCGCATCTGCATAATGTGCAATATTTTTTCTTTCCTGATGAAACTAATGTCACTTTAAAGTGCCAAGATGGTGGTAAACAGTTAGTTGTGAAAGATTATTATAAGGCTCCGGATTACTGTGAAATAACTTGTAGTTCATTGAAGACCTTGCCTTCTCATCAGCATAGTGCATTGAATTTAGATCTTACTTCAGATTTAATTCCTTTGTTTCATGTCCTTAATTTAACTATTAGTGAACTCAATATTGTCTCAGAAAAGTTTAAAGTTATTTCTTACTTGAAAGAGTCACAGTTTGCTAATTTAGAAGATCATTTGCAATTATATTTTGCACAGGGATTTGCAATACCGAGTTTAACTAGTCCCAATATTGTGCTAATTCTGGCAGTGATATTTTTGTTTTGTTATTATAAGTCAATATCTTCCAAGTTGAACATTGTGCATAATACACTCTCCCATAAAACACTTAAGTCTAGGACCCCAGTAGTTAAAGAACCAGTGGTCCCAGAGTGCCCAGCTTAGTGTCTACACATTTGTTTTTAACAAGGTTAGGTTTCTGTATAGGATGTATGCTACAAGACTAGTTAATTCCCCGTGGGAGCTCGGAAGGTGGTTACCGAGCGATGTATTAGCCCCTTAGTTCTTATATAAATGTCAGGACAGTACATTGGGTTTATATAATAATATCACCCCTCGTAACTTTCCACTGGCTGTGAGGTGACATGGTCACATCACGTGATGGGTAAGTTCCTTGAGGTGCGGCCCTAATAGTGTTAGGTCAGCATATAGAAGCCAGCTGCTTGAGCATTCTTACTCAATCTCTCACACAAGGAGAACATATTTAGAAGAGCTAATTAATACAGCCTCTGTCCTCATTCTAACACTCATAGCTACAGTGATTAAGTTACGGTGATATACACTTGGAACAGTATTTAATATATTTTCTTAATAAATACAGAAAGGATAGTTGGGTTTCGCTACTAAAACCCTATATAGTTTGACATGTTCCAGCCCCATTAACCCAGCAAGAATCAACGGTTAAAGGGCCAGTTCACACACAAATTATGAACGCCTTGAGGCTTTTGCTATCAGTCTGTCATGTTATACTTATCTTGCTATGTATAATGGTAAGCTAGAAATTGTGGTTTGCGAGTGTACATATAATTATAAATAATCGTCTATATTAAGTATTTAAATATTAAGTAGTGTAATATAAATACTATGAATCTATTTACCCCGACGGGCAAAAAAGTGATTGTATACATTCACTATGAAATAACTATGATATATAGAGAACTTTGTAAGGCGGTGGAAATTTATATTTTCAAAACTACTCTTTATATCAGGGGTTCTTAACCTGGGGTCCATGGATGGGCTTCAGGGGACCGTGAAGGTCAGATAAAAATTTAACATTTATCTTCAAACCAAACAACAACAACCTTATCATTGTAATGAACTTTTGAGCAGAATTAAAGTTTTGTTTTGTTTAATTTGCACAAGATGATTGTATTTCATTTTTGTATGGAGTGGCCATTAATGTTTGCATAAAAAATGTGAAACATAGTTCTTTGTTAAGATTGTTTACTTTATTCATACTTTGTATATGTCATACACTCTATGAGGCAATGAATTTTCAATATGATAAAGTATATTCATTGCAGGCAAAGTTGTGTTTATGTGCTTATGTGCATTTTTCTAGGGAGGGGGTCCATAGCTTTCACCAGATTCCCAAAGGGGTCCGTGACTCAAAAAAGGTTAAGAACCACTGCTTTATATAAATACCATATTTAATGAAAACTCACTACGTAATTTAATAATAAGTTTACCAAATAAAAATAAATTATAATTTATAGTTTATAAGACAATTAATACTAGGACTGGGATAATTCGCTGCGAATTCACATATTGACCAGACGGCAAACGCAGCTAACCTCAGGTGAAAAGGTCACCAGACCACTGATGTTATGGTATCTAACAACTAATAAATACATGAACTCAACTATTAAATACATTAACAAAACTTAACAATCATCCTGACGTAATCCATTGGATACCCGCATGTCCAAATGATTTCTCCAACTGACATCTTGGTTTTTTTTTAGGCTCTCAAAACCTGACTTTAAGGACAATTATTAAGTTGGGACAGTGTCTTAGCCATTGGTTTAGAAAGTAAAAGGGTGATCATACGAACACAACAGCTTTTATCTTGTAGTTCACCTCTATTTTTTCTTCCTCACTTGTCCTTATTTTGAGGGAGAAAAAGAAAGAGTTTCACCCCCTGTATGTTCCCTTTGTCGAATTTCGTACTTACGAGAAACCAATTAATGGAAATAGAGTAAAGAAAATCCAATTAAGAAAAATAGCTTAAAAAAACATTTAACTGAAATAGCTTAAAAAACGCCAATTAATTGAAATAGCATACAGAGTTAGGTGTCATGCGCTGGGTACTTCATCTAAAGAACTGTAGCACTACTTTTTCACTATACAAGACAGCTGCAGGAGTAAGTTACCTGTTGCATTACTAAACTATTAGATTACTTTAATAATTAATGTGTACACGAATTTTTAACAATTTATTATGCTTATTATGCCTCTAAATTTCCCTGGACTCATGTTACAATAATTTCATTGAATTGATTTCGGAACAACATTCTTTTACGAGGTTACTGTATAATAGGGAGTGACAGTTTTGCAAAAGTTTTCAAAATCTAATTGCTTGGGTTGGATTATTTGTCTATCGGCCACGCTAATTCTGAATATGTTTGAGTTTTTTACATCATTGCATTAGAAGGTTTGTGGATACTTTTGGGTTTGGCATGAAAAACGCGAAAAAACTGTAAATAATAAAGGGACTGGCAATGTGGCACAACCTGTTAAAATCAAGTTATTGAATTGGATTATTCGACTACTGTGTACACTGGTTCATAATAAGCTATTGTTTTACAACTCAATGCGCTACAAATTATGCCGATATTTTTGCTGCAAGTCACCACATACGTATATTTCGAAAACCAGGGCCCAATATTACCAACGGCGTGGATAGATTCCGTGGAATGAATTCAGGACATTCCCGCTCATGGAACATTACCAAACTCCGTATATGTGCCAATGGCAGGCCAATGGCAATATTTACAGAGTTTGTTGAGGCTCCCTGGACGGGAATGCCCTGAATTTATTCCACGGAATCTATTCACGCCGTTGGTAATATTCGTCCCAGGACTGATCAACGAATTCAGCCCAAGTAGCTTGACTTGGACAGTTAAGGACAAAATCTCAGTCCGTACTTTTGAATAAAATATTGTTCAATAGGTGGTGATATTGAAATGCTGAAAGTTGTTTTCTCTGTGTTGTTTTGCAGTTAGTTCAAAGGGCCGCCACCAAGATGGGTCGTCCTAAGATTAGCAACACTCAGCTGCGCCAGGGTAACGATAAGGTGTTCGGGGTTCGGATGCCTCTGCCATCTAACAAGTTACCTCTGAACAAGGAAGTTGGAAGTGCCCTGGCTTATGAAGCAGAAAACGAGAGGTTAAGGAGAAGAACAAATGCTTTTGATTATATGGATGCCACCAACAAGGTGACTGAGAAGGTACTGGATGTGTATAGGAAGGCCACTGGACCCACTATCTCTGAAATCAGGGTGAAAATGAGAGTCCACGACCTGTGGAGGATGCGGAGGGAGACGATGATGATGAAGGGAAATGGACAGAAACAGAAAAGGAAGAAAACGAAGAACGGGAAGCTGAAGATGAGCCTCGAACCTCATCTTCAGCTTCCCGTTCTTCGTTTTCTTCCTTTTCTCTTTCTGTCCATTTCCCTTCATCATCATCGTCTCCCTCCGCATCCTCCACAGGTCGTGGACTCTCATTTTCACCCTGATTTCAGAGATAGTGGGGACAGTGGCCTTCCTATACACATCCAGTACCTTCTCAGTCACCTTGTTGGTGGCATCCATATAATCAAAAGCATTTGTTCTTCTCCCTAACCTCTCGTTTTCTGCTTCATAAGCCAGGGCACTTCCAACTTCCTTGTTCAGAGGCAACTTGTTAGATGGCAGAGGCATCCGAACCCCGAATACCTTATCGTTACCCTGGCGCAGCTGAGTGTTGCTAATCTTAGGACGACCCATCTTGGTGGCGGCCCTTTGAACTAACTGCAAAACAACACAGAAAAAACAACTTTCAGCACTTCAATATCACCACCTATTGAACAATATTTTATTCAAAAGTACGGACTGAGATTTTGTCCTTAACTGTCCAAGTCAAGCTACTTGGGCTGAATTCGTTGATCAGTCCTGGGACGAATATTACCAACGGCGTGAATAGATTCCATGGAATAAATTCAGGGCATTCCCGTCCAGGGAGCCTCAACAAACTCTGTAAATATTGCCATTGGCCTGCCATTGGCACATATACGGAGTTTGGTTATGTTCCATGAGCGGGAATGTCCTGAATTCATTCCACGGAATCTATCCACGCCGTTGGTAATATTGGGCCCTGGTTTTCGAAATATACGTATGTGGTGACTTGCAGCAAAATTATCGGCATAATTTGTAGGGCATTGAGTTGTAAAACAATAGCATATTATGAACCAGTGTACACAGTAGTCGAATAATCCAATTCAATAACTTGATTTTAACAGGTTGTGCCACATTGCCAGTCCCTTTATTATTTACAGTTTTTTCGCGTTTTTCATGCCAAACCCAAAAGTATCCACAAACCTTCTAATGCAATGACGTAAAAAACTCAAACATATTCGGAATTAGCGTGGCCGATAGACAAATAATCCAACCCAAGCAATTAGATTTTGAAAACTTTTGCAAAACTGTCACTCCCTACTGTATAAGTGGTGGGACAACAATGTGAGTGGTGGGTCAAAAGTGTGAGTAGTGGGTCAACAGTGTGTGGGACAACAGTGTGAGTGGTGGGTCAAAAGTGTGAGTGGTGGGTCAAAAGTTTGCGTAGTAGATCAACAGTGTAAGTGGTGGGTCAAAAGTGTGAGTAGTAGGTCAACAGTGTGAGTGGCGTTCCGACAGTGTATGTGGTGGGCCAACAGCATGAGTGGTGGGCCAACAGTATGAGTGGTGGGCCAACAGTGTGAGTGGCGGGCAAAAAGTATGAATGGTGGGCAAACATTATGAGTGGTGGGTTAACACTAGTAGTATGAGTGGTGGGCCAAGAATATGAGTGGTGGGCCAAGAGTATGAGTAGTGGGCCAACAGTGTGAGTGGTGGTGCCAACAGTGTGAGTGGTGGGCCAACAGTGTAAGTGGTGGGCCAAAAGTTTGAGTGGTGGGCCAACACTGTGATTGATGGGCCAAAAGTGTGAGTGGTGGGCTAACATCGTGATTGATGGGCCAGCAGTAGGAGATGTGAGTGTTGGGACAACAGTGAGTGGTAGGCTAACAGAGTGATTGGTAGACCAACAGTAGGAGTGTGAGTGGTGGGCCAACCGTGTGAGTGGTGGGCCAAGAGTGTGAGTGGTGGGCCAAGAGTGTGAGTGGTGGGCCAACAGGGTGGGTGGTGGGTCAACAGTGTGAGTGGTGGGCCAACAGTATGCATGGCGGGCTAACAGTATGAGTGGTGGGCCAACAGTGTGAGTGGTGGACCAACAGTATGAGTGGTAAGCCAAGAGCATGAGTGGTGGGCCAACTGTGTGATTGTTGGGCCAACAGTAGCAGTGAGAGTAGTGGGCGAACAGTATGAGTGGTGGAACAACAGTATGAGTGGTGGGACAACAGTGTGAGTGGTGGGCCAACAGTAGCGTGAGAGTGCTGGGCGAACAGTATGAGTGGTGTGACAACAGTATGAGTGATGGGCCAACTGTGGAGCAGTGTGAGTGGTGGGCCAACAGTGTGAGTGGTGGGCCAACAGAGTATAATAGTAATTAATACAAGATGCCCTTCGAAATCGAGGATGGTAAGTGAGGCGTGAATTTGCTTTTATGGTGTAGAAGCTGTCGCCAACACGACAACCATACCCTAAGTTAACGAGCTGTATGACCCAGTGTCATGAAATAATCCGAGAAGACCGGACAACTCGCCAACTGCACTGACTAATCATCAGCCCGGAATACGATCCGCAAATAAGAACATAAGAACATAAAAAAATAAGGATTCTGCAATAGGCCGGTTGGCCTGTGCATGGCAGCTCCTGTCGAGAGTTACTACCACTCTCTATCATCCATGAATCTATCTAGCCTCCTTTTAAAACTTTCCAACATTCCAGCACTTACTACAAAGTTGATAAGCATGTTCCACTCGCCCATCACCCTATTTGTGAACCAGTTCCTTCCTATCTCCCTCCTAAACCAAAACTTATCCAACTTAAATCCGTTGCTAAGAGTCCTATCCTGCTCGGATATTATAAGAACTTTATCTATACCGCCTTTATTGATTCCTTTCACCCACTTAAATACTTCTGTCATATCTGCCCGCACTCTTCGTCTTTCTAGTTAATGCAAATTTAGTTTCTTTATACTATCTTGATATGGAAGGTTTCTAAGTCCCGGAATCATTTTCGTCATTCTTCGCTGCACCGACTCCAGTGAATTGATATCCATTTTGTAATAAGGGCACCAGAACTGAACCGCATAATCGAGGTGCGGCCTGACTAGCGCAATATATAGTTGCAATAAGACCTCTGCACTTCTAGATATTAAACCTAATACTCTGTTTGCCTTATTTCGAACATTAACGCACTGTTTTCTAGGCCGTAGGTCCGGGATTACAAGTACCCCTAAGTCTCTTTCACAATATTAAGTTCGCTGCACTTGCTGGTGTTGAATTTCATTTGCCATTTTTCTGACCACTCCTGCAGTTTATTTAAATCCTCCTCTAGTGCATTTGCATCCTGCCCTGAATTAATCTGCCGCCCTATTTTGGTGTCATCCACAAACTTGCTTATGTCACTGCTGATCCCAGTATCTAGATCGTTTATGTAGATTATGAACAAGAGTGAGCCCAGCACTGACCCCTGGGTAACCCCACTGGTTACACAACCCCACTCAGATTTAACACCATCTACGCTGACCCTCTTTGTTCTATCGGTGAGCCATGATTTTTTCCAATTTAAAACTTTCCCCTCGACACCATGAGCCTTAACTTTTCTCAGAAGCCTCTGATGCGGTACTCTGTTAAACGCTTTGCTAAAATCTAGATAAATAACATCGTAATTTTTTTCATTATCTACTACCTCGAAGACTTTCCTAAAAAACGTCAGCAGTTTTGTTAGACAAGATTTTCCCTTTGTAAACCCATGTTGAGAGTTGTAGATTAATTTGCTTTTCTCTAAATGCGATCGGATGCTATTTGCTATAATATAATTGATTCAAGAAATTTCCCCATTACTGACATCAAACTAATCGACCGGTAATTTGACGCTGATGCTCTGTCTCCCTTTTTGAATATGGGTACTAGATTTGCCTGTTTCCACAAGTCTGGTACAACTCCAGTGTCTAACGATTTTGTAAATAAATTTACGAGGGGTCCGCTAATCTATTTCTTATACTCTTTCAAAAATCGAGGGAAAATTTCATCTGTCCCTGGGGATTTTGTCTTCTTTAATTTATTTATCTTCATAAGAACATCCTTTTTTCTGATAGTGATATCCTTTAGTTTCTCTTCTTCATTTCCCCTAAATTTCAGTTCCACCTCTGGAATTTCCTGGTGAATTTCTTCTGTAAAAACTGATAAAAAGTAGCTATTTAACGCTTTGCTTATTTCCTCACTGTCATCGATCACTTCCCCCCTCCCTGACTTTAAAGGCACCAACTTTGTCCTTGACCTTTGTCCTATATACCTGGAAAAATCCCTTGGGATTCGCCTTGGATTCTCTTGCTATCCTGATTTCGTAGTCCCTCTTCGTTTTCCTTACATCTTTCTTAACATTCCTAGATAGTTCATTATACCTATTTCTGAGCTGCTCCTCCCCTCCCTTTATTTTCTTATGAATTCCTCTCTTTATTCCTATGTCATGTTTAAGTGTTCTGGTCATCCACCTTAGCTCATTCTTATTTGACCTAATTTTTATGCATGGTATATTTTGTTCTTGTGCTTTACGTAGTATACTAGTGAATATATTATAGTCTTGATCAATTGTTGTGTAATCTGTGACCTCAACCGTTCCTACTGGGGACTGACCTGACTGTTCCCAATCGACCTCACCTAGGTACCTTCTTAACCCCTGATAATCCGCCAATCGAAAGTTTGGGACTCTGGCCATATTGTCATTGTTTTTCGTTTCCCAATTTAGGGTGAACTTGATTTCTCTGAAATCACTGTTCCCTAGTTCTTCCCCTATTATGATATCTCTGATAATATTTTCTTTATTTGTTAATACTAGGTCTAATATATTGTTACCTCTAGTAGGTTCTGTAATTAGTCTTCAGATTCATAGTCCCCTACAATGTTGTCCCAGTCAATATTTCTGAAGTTGAAATCCCCCATAATGCACAGGTTATTGTATTTTGCTGCCCTACTCATTTCCTGCCATATGGGCTGAGCTGCTATTTTCCCAAGACGTGGGAGCCTGTAAATCACTCCCATAATTAGTTTTTCTCTTCCTTCCGCAATTTCTATCCATACAGACTCGGTTCCAATTTCACCCTTTATTGAATTATTAATACAGAATTTTAATGTATCCCTGACGAAGAGTGCGACCCCTCCCCCCTTCCTACCTTCCCTGTCCTTGTGAAAAAGGTTGTACCCTTCTATGTGGTACTCTGATAAAAAGTTCTTGCTCGCCAGATTTATCCAAGTTTCGGTGATTGCTATGACGTCTACATTCTCGGTACATACAACCGCTCTCAGCAAGTCTATTTTATTTCTAACGCTCCTACTGTTTGTATATTATATATTTAAACATACCCTTCCCTGGTCCTGTTTTACCCCTTGTCCTGAGTAACCAATTTTACTTCCCAGGACCTGCTTGTTTTTTTACTCCCACTTGTTTTTTGACTCCCACTTTACCCGACTTCTCTCTACTGGTGACCCCCCCCCCCTCCTTTGGAGTGACAATTTCACGCTCCAGGGATGCAGACAACGTCTTTACCCCCGCGTGAGACAAGTGTACTCCGTCCCGACTGTACAGGTAGTCGTTGCCATAGAATGGTTGCCAGTTATCAATGAATGCCCAACCATTGCTTGCACAATATTTTTCCAATCGGCAATTTATAGCAATTGCCCTGGACAGCCACTCACGACCAACTCCTCTTCTAGGCAAGACGCCACATACTATTGGGATCCCTCCCCTATCTCTAACCTTCCCAAGCGCCTCCCTATACCTCTTGAAAAGTTCCTCACTCCTAACCTTTCCTATGTCGTTACCTCCAAGACTAAGACACAGTACTGGATTGGTACCCTCCCCTTACAAAGCCCTATCTATCTTCTCAGCTACATGCCCTATCCCAGCCCCAGGAAAACACACCCAAGTCCTACGTTTCCTATCTCTTGCACAAAAAGTCCTATCTAAGAACCTCACCTGGCTGTCCCCAACTACCACGACCTTACCACGAGGCTGGGTCTGAATAACTGCCCTTTTCACCCCTGGCACCACATCGTCCTGCCTCTTCTCTTCCTCGTTCTGCCTCCTCTCTTCCTCGCCAGCTTTCTCCAGCACTTGGTAGGGGTTACTGCACTCCACACCCTGGTCAGCTTTCCTGAGTCTGACCCTACTCCCCTTGGAAGCAACCACTCTCCACACCTGTTCCTCCCTCGCAAGTGTCCTACTAGGCAGGACACCTACCTGAAGGAGTTCAGGTTCCCAATTACTGCTGGGTAGACTTAGGCAAATGGCGTAAAGAAACTTGCCCACAGTGTAAGTGGTGGGTCAACAGTGTGAGTGGTGGGCCAACAGTGTGAGTGGTTGGCCAACAGTAGCAGTGAGAGTAGTTGGCCAACAGTGTAAGTGGTGGGCCAACAGTAGCAGTGAGAATGGTGGGTCAACAGTGTGAGTGGTGGGTCAACAGTGTGAGTGGTGGATCAACAGTGTGAGTGGTGGGTAAACAGTGTGAGTGGTAGGCCAACAGTATGAGTGGTGTGTCAATAGAGTGAGTGGATGACCAACAGTGTTCGTGGTGGGCCAACAGTGTGAGTGGTGGACCAATAGCGTGAGTGGGTTTGCCAACAGTGTAAGTAGTAGGCCAAGAGTAGCAGTGTGAGTGGTGAGCCACCAGTATGAGTGGTGGGCCAACAGTGTGAGAGGTTGACCAATAGTAGCAGTGGTGGGCCAACAGTGTGAGAGGTTGACCAATAGTAACAGTGGTGGGCCAACAGTGTTTTTGTTTTTGTTTTTACGAAAAATAGCCCACCCGGGCACTGGTCATGGACTCACAACGGGACCTAGGTGAGAGTGGGGGAGGGGAGGGGGGAAGGAGTAAAAAGTAATTAAAAATATAAAATAAAAATGTTATATTAATCTACAGCGCGAGGATGCCGGAAATAATTTTTTTAAAGTGAGACAGATTGCATGAGTATGGAAACACAGAAGAAGGCAGAGCATTACACAGCTTGGCTGTGTGAGGAAAGAAGGATGTACTATAACGGGTTATTATAGTGTGACCGACATCCACAGTCAAAATGTGGGCAAGACACCAGCCCACGGTATACAGGATGCAAAATATTGCCCGTTAAAGTACCTGTAAAAGAGCGAGAGTGAAGCAAAATTGTGGTGAATAGAAAGGGAAGAAAGATTAACAACTAACGGAGGAGAGTTAATAAGACGAAATGCCTTTGATTCCATCCTATCTTACAGATAATTGGTGGTACTACAGCATGAGTGGTGGGCCAACAGTAGCAGTGGTGGGCCAACAGTAGTAGTGGTAGGCCTAAATCAATAAGAGTGAGGTGTAAACGCTTCTACAATATGTGCTCAAGACAGTAAATGAAGGTACTCTGTGACCAATCCGCAGGCGTGTATCGGGTCTTCATGGTAGCAGTGGCCGATGTAAAGATGTTGGGGAACCTCACTGAATCCAAAACTCGGCTCTCCGTAGGGTAAGACCGGCTGAGAGTCGGCGGCACTAACGACAGGCTGAAGAGTATTACGTAATATTAATAGCAATAGTAATAATAATATAGTCTAAATAGCAATACTAACACCTCAGGGGTGCATAGAATTAATAGCGATAGTTATAATAATATGGTCTAAACAGCAATATAAAAAGATTAACGTCACAGTAATTATCATGTAGAAAAAATATCAATATTCAGATGGGATAGAAAGAAGACACGATAAAATTATAATAATTACTAATAATGATAATTTAATGAGTAAAGTTTAACTGTTAGCCTCTGAATAACTTGTGCTAAAAGTATTTTTTTTATTTAATGAAGAGTGAATTCTTACCTCTGCTCGAAGGGTTTGGTATCAACTGTCTTCATGGATACAGTGCTATTGAGCGCCGCTGGGGGCTGATGATAGAGCGCTGGTACCCCGGACATAATGATATGCTGAGCTTCTTACTCACGCCTCGTTTATACACCTAATTTTTAATGAGTTTTACATACGTTATGCATATTGAATATATTGAATAAGACAGACAGACAGACAGACAGACTGACAGACAGAGCCTAAGAACAAGAATTTTCGTGTGTACTTCCTGATTTTGAGGTGTGCTGAATATAATGAAGCGAAAAAATTAATTGTGCGTTCAACTAATTAGCATAAGTTTAGATATACGTAATAAAATGATGATCTTTACATCTGACTAGGATTTTGGGCAAGGGCGACGTAACGATGATGTAACTCTTTTTCCAATACAAACATATCAAAAATTTCCATAAAAAGAATATATTTTCAATGTAAAATTTTAAGGTCCAAATAATAATCCTCAACTAACAATAAGGACTACCATACACTGTAGTCACTAATCTGGTGGAGTCAGCATACCATTACGTCTGTGATAAGTCTAGTCAGTCATTAACATCATTCTGTAAATCAAGGGCATGGGAAGGTCTGTGGATGTATACATTCCAGCCCTGTCTTGCAACAGCTACACCAGTCTTCAAACCCTCACTTGCATGCACAAGATATAATTTTCAGCACTTTTGTCGGGAGCAAATGGCCTGTCAGGTAACCAACTCTCCGTCCTTGCGCTGCCAGCCCACTCGGCTACTGATAAACTTGGCTGGAGGGAGTGACTGAAACTGAACCAGGCGAGGATAAGGATGCTCTACAGGTATATCGGAAATACATTACATAGCGAAGAGTGTCCAGTTACTTGGGGTCGAACACGTCCTTACAGTTTGAGCAGAAGCACTCTTCCCACTCTTCCTATATCATCATGTCTGCTGTGGGGTTGAGAGAAAACACTCAAACAATCCAATTGTCAGCACCATCGAACAGTGCAAGAGCCTTTCGCCTGTATTATTAAACAATATCTTCCCTTGAAGAGGGTCGTCGTGTTTCAACCCGAGTTTTAAACTAAATGGGTCCTGAGGGACACCGCAGTCCAGTACTTAACGGGGTGATGTGGCGGTAAAATTAACTAATTTCAATATATAGGTTTTATCCGTTCGAAATGTAGGTGTTCAATAAGCAAAGTAACCGGTAAGAAGTGTTAAAATCCCTCCCCCCCCCCCCCCCCCCCCCCCCCCCCCCGTTTGGTGTTGAGTAAAACATTGCCATACATGTCTTTGGTGTTTTGCAGTGATCCAGTGAGCCATTAGAAATATCATAACTTATCACCTCAGATATCCTCTCTCCCTCTCCCCTCATATGAGGTTACCCTCAGGTGGGAGGAGTGATCACAGGCGAGCCCCTCACCTCCCATCAGAGAGTAAAGAACAAAGAAGGAAAGATTAAGAATAAGGAAAGAGAATTAGAGAATAAAGAAAGAGTAAAATTAAATAAATAGAAATAAATAATAAAACAAAAATTATTTCTTACAAAGCTGTTAGAGATATACCAGAACATAGGTCACCATGTGGAATATACATTGTGCAAAAGGCTCCTAAATGTGGCCAATCAGGAAATCAGATCTGGCTAACGACACTTCCAGACGAAGCAAGCTCAAAATATTAAGAAAGATGCCAGAAGCAAAATAAAACCAAGGATACTGTTGGCCCTCTAAAGGACGAAACAATCTGGAAGTGAAGGATGATAGACAGACAGACAAAAGCCGTATGTGATTATTTGGTATCAGTATGCACAATGTATACCTCAGGTGGAAAATGAATTAAGAGAGCTTGAAAGAAATCAAAACCCCCAGGAGTGGACAAAGCACAGACCAAGGTGATGAAGGAGGTGGTAAAACTGCTTTGCGTCTCACTAAGAAATCCTTGGATCAAGCTAAAACGCTTTGCTACTGGAAATCAACGAACGTCACCCCACTATACAAGAAGGGTGGTAAAAGTACAACAGAAAACTACAGGCCGGTCAGCCTAACATCACAAACATGCAAACTCTTAGAAAATTTTGAGGGAAACCATCAACCAACACCTGACAGATCACAGACTTATCAACGAATCATATGGATTCATGGGACGAAAAACCTGCTCGACACACTGACTTTCCTTGAAACCATAACAGACTACGTGCACCAAGGTCTACCAGTGGATATTTCTACGACATTTGACAAAGTCCCACTTGCACGGCTAGCCTCTTAAGATCCAGCCAGGCACATGGCCTCACAGACATGATTTTGAAGTGGATTAACAACTGGCTTGAAGGCAGGTAAAAGACAGGTAACAAACGGTGGTCATAAGCGTAGTACATATAGAACGAAAAAGTTCTAAATGGAGTACTTCATGGCTCTATTCTTGGACCCACCTTGTTTGCGATCTACATAAACGACAAAGATGAAAATATATCGAGCCACATTATCAAGTTTGCGGACGACACGAAGATATTTGACAAAGTATCAAGTCGAGACGATGTAACAACGATGGACAAAGATCTCAAGACAGGCAAATGCTCTTTAACATTAAAAAAATAAGATTTTACTCATAAGATACAACCCTAATCACAACTATTCCGTCAATAACAGTTTCCTGGATACTACTGACAAGGAAAAAATCTAGGCGTTGTGATAGATCAGTCACTGAAGGCGGTATAACAAGTGGGGGCAGCAATGACAAAAGCCAAACCGAGATTTAGGAATTACAAATAATACCTTCGCCTTCATAAATAACAAGGGCGTCTCACTCTGGATTACTATATACAGGGATGGAAAAGCAACTTCTAGAAAGACCTAACATCCGTAGAAAGGGAACAACACAGATGATCACGGAACTATCAGCTCGATTAACCAAGTAGACTGGTTGCCTTAGGACTAACAACTCTTCAGACAAGACACAATAGGACAATCTCATTGCCATTCAAACTCCTGGATGTAAAACGTGAACCTGGGACATTTTGTGATGTCGCGCACCACCAACACGAGCCGACATAACTAATAAGCTCGTCAAGTTATAATGCACAACGAGCATAAGGAAATATTTCTTCACACATAGTGGTAGACCGATGGAACAGACTAGTTAGTCAAGCTGTAGAATCAAGAATAGTTGACAGCCACACCCTTGCCCCCATGTGTTTCCACCAATGTGTTAATCGACCCTTACTGTGTACATGCTCCATAAGTTCTTTCTGTGGTGTAAGGGTTTTCATTCCCAGCTCGAATACACTGTCAGCAGATACGTTTTGTTTTGCTCGTCGTTGCTGTTCTGTGGGTTTTGCCGATGAAGCGTTGTCATACCCGACAAGCTTCTAGCAGCCCATAGTGATCGAGTAGAAAGGATGTAGTGGACTATTAGTCGAGATCAGCAGGCCAGGGCGATCTTTTGAGGAAGTGACCGACATCAAGTGCGAAGTGAGCACAATCGGGAAGTTGAAGGTGAACATTCTCCTTCGACTTGGCGACGCTTGCTGGGATACTTTGTAAAGGTGACTTTTTGGCAAACTCGTGAAGGAAGAATGCCTTTATAACAGAACTGTCCTTGGTCACACATGAGATCCTCTCGGAGTTATTTGGTTTCTGGCAACACAGATATTCGTCAACGATATTCCCATCGCAAATCTATTTCGCCCAAATATTCACCTATCATGGCCGAAATAGTCCTGATACCAGGTAAATGCCTGATCCACACTTATACATCCTAATACGTAGTAAATGCCTGATCCACATGTATGCATCATGATACAACTTGCTATACCAAACAGTGAATCCTGCCATAATGAGGAAGGACAGTGCACGTGCAGCCAGTGGAAAAAGGTTTGTTATGGGGGAGGTGTACAGTGATGATGGTATGGGGAGGTGTACAGTGATGATGGTATGGGGAGGTGTACAGTGATGATGGTATGGGGAGGTGTACAGTGTTGATGGTATGGGGAGGTGTACAGTGATGATGGTATGGGGAGGTGTACAGTGATGATGGTATGGGGAGGTGTACAGTGATGATGGTATGGGGAGGTGTACAGTGTTGATGGTATGGGGAGGTGTACAGTGATGATGGTATGGGGAGGTGTACAGTGATGATGGTATGGGGAGGTGTACAGTGTTGATGGTATGGGGAGGTGTACAGTGATGATGGTATGGGGAGGTGTACAGTGTTGATGGTATGGGGAGGTGTACAGTTTAGATGGCATGATAATGGGGGAGGTGTACAGTGTTGATGGTATGGTTTGGGGGAGGTGTACAGTGTTGATGGTATGGTATGGAGGAGGTTTACAGTGTTGATGGTATGGTATGGGGGAGGTATACAGTGTTGATGGTATGGTTTGGGGGAGGTATACAGTGTTGATGGTATGGTATGGTGGAGGTGTACAGCGTTGATGGTATGGGGAGGTGTACAGTGTAGATGGTATGGTAATGGGAGAGGTGTACAGTGTTGATGGTATGGTATGGGGGAGGTGTTCAGTGTTGATGGCATGGTATCGGGGAGGTGTACAATGTTGATGGTGGTATGGTATGGGGGAGGTGTACAGTGTTGATGGTATAGTATGGAGGAGGTGTACATTGTTGATGGCGCAGCATGTGTACACCAGTTTCCAGGACCTTGTTCCATACACCTGGAAAGAAAGAAAGTACGAAATTATTATAAATTATCACATATAATATTTTAACAATTACTCTATTATTCTGTGTTAATATAATCATTAATTGATATTACTCTAATACTTATGTTAAGTTTTATTATATTATCATTATCACCCTTTTGTTCTGGAGACAATTAGGTCAAATTGTCCAAAGGCTTAACTCATATTTTTGGTAATTTGTTGAATCAAGATGTTATGTAGGACACCCTGGTTAGGTTAGATTATGGTTACGGTTAGGTTAGGTGAGGTTACGTTAGATAATGATTACATTGGTCAACAAAGTTTTTGTTGCATTGCTATAAACACTTGATTCTACCTAATTTGGGTGTGCTGATCTCATATCTGAAGTTAGTTTCTTTCTGTAAGCTCTAGTTTTTTTGCAATCAAGGTATTTTGAAATTTCAAAATTTCGTCTTCGTCTTATTGACCTCGTCGTCTATCTTGAAAAATATGTCATTAAACTGTCATTAAATTAGCTGGGTAATAAACAAAAAAATATTACATATTCTAAATTTATTCAACAACACAATTTGAAACATGTTCCATCTAAAACAAAGGTTGAAATTTGTATAAAACTCATTGTTAGGTAAGAAATTTGTTACTATGAGGAGACAAAGCCCAATCACATTTTAGCCAGGTAGGAATTTGCGCTTGAAGCTCTTGCGTTTGTGAAATGTCTCAGGGCACTCTCGTTTAATGCTCCAGCAGTAGTCTGCCATCATATGTTTGTCCCATCTCCCTTGGTAGCGGTCTTCCATGGTCTTGAGATCCTGATGAAACCGCTCGCCTTGCTCGTCACTTACTGCCCCTAGGTTCTCAGGGAATCTATCAAGATGACTATATAGGAAATGGAGTTTGACACTCATATTGCATCCAAGGTCATGAAAGGCTGACAACATGGTTGCTACAAGGGTTTCATAGTTGTCAGCCTTTTTATTACCAAGAAAGTTTTCCATTACCGCCACAAATGAAAGCCATGCACCCCTTTCCTTGTCGTCCATCTTTCTGACAAAGTCTTGATCACGTACAAGTGCACGAATTTGTGGTCCATCAAACACACCTGCCTTTATCTTCTCAAATGACAAAGCAGGGTGAGCAGAGACTATGTGTTGGAAGCATTCACCATCAGTATTTAATGCTCTGACAAACTGTTTCATCAGGCCCAGCTTGATATGGAGAGGAGGAAATATGATCTTTTCTCGACTGACGATTGGATCATTGACAATGTTTGGCATACCAGCTTCCAGAGTCTCACGTAAGGGCCACTCCTTCAGGTTCCAATGCCTGTCTCTAGCTCGGCTGTCCCACATGCAAAGAAAGCAGGGATACTTTGTAAATCCTCTTTGTTGGCCAAGAAGGAAGTTCACCATTTTGAGGTCAACACAAATTGTCCAGTTGTGCTCATGGTATTTTAGCAGGTGAATCACAGTTTTAATGTCATTATACTCCTCTCGTAAGCACACAGAATGACCCACTGGAACAGCTGCATAGACATTACCATTATGTAGTAGCACACACTTCAGGCTACGCTTACAACTATCTAGAAATAATCGCCAGTCATTTGGACTATACAATGGAATCCCTAATTCCTGGAGAAGACCCGGGATATTATGACAGTAAACAAACTTATTCTCCTCTGTAAAGAATGGCACAAAATCCTGTTCCCGCTTTCTGAAGTCTGAAACTTTTGTGGTCTGGTTCAGTAGAGCCTTTTCTTGCAACCTAGAAGCTAGAACTTCTGCTGCATTTTTGGAGAGACCCAAATCACGCACAAGGTCATTCAGCTCTGGCTGACTAAACTTCTGAGGGGTTGATGACTCTGGTGTACCATCAGAAGAATCGTCGGAATCTGCAAGTATTTCTTGAGTTTCATGTTCACTCTCTTGGTCTTTGTCGCTTCCCTCCTCTTCAGCTGGAGACAACCCATTAAAAACTGGAACTGGTAGCTCATCAGAGTGCAAAGTAGGTCGAATTGCTGAAGGGATACTAGGATACGATATTTTATGTCTGTTTTTCTTGCCAACACCCTTCGTATTGATCAGACAAAAATAGCAGTCAGTTGTGTGGTCCTTCGGTTCTCGCCAGGTCATGGGAATTCCGAACGGTAAGCCCTTACGTTTTCCTTTTGTCCAGTCACGCAGCATTTCTTCGCAGTTATGACACACAGCATGTAGAGCCCATTTTTTGTCTTGGTCGCCAAGAGTAAGTCCGAAGTACGCTTTATAGCCGCGCCTCACAAACGATGTTATATTGCGCCTCTGACGAATAAGCGTGAAGTATCCACAAATATAACAGAAGGCATCAGGTTTGTTCACACATTGATTTCTCTTTGTAGCCATGACCAAATCTGAAAGAAAAAACAGACAAAATTATATCTCCCTATTGATACCATAATCGTGTAATTAATTAATTTGACCGCAAACGGCTAGAATGTAAAACCTCAAATTGGATGAAAACTGGAGCATGCAGAACAAAACTGGTTTCAAATATGAAATCAGCAGATCAAAAATGGTAAGAAACAGTAAAGAAATCTCATGCAACTGGGAATTATAAAAAATTTGTTGTCCTGTGTTATGTTTAGATTAAGTAAGGCCATCTTAGATTAGGTTACAGTAAAGTAAAGTAAGGTTAGATTAGATTAGGTTAGGTTAGGTCAGGACAGATTAGGTTAGGTTAGGTTGAGATTCATTATGGTTCGGTTAGTGTAACATAGCGTGTGTGTGTGTGTGTGTGTGTGTGTATTGCTCACAGGATGGTGAAATGCGTGTAGAGAGATAGCATTATGATTGTGTTAAGATGCAAAAAATGCTTGTTCCCTCTCTCTTTCAGCTGCGGCCGCTGGCTAGCCCTCGTGGTGAACAGGGAAGCAACTTGCATAAATCTTCCCCTGCCAGTACACAGCCTCTTCACTATCAAGACTCCTGCTTGATGGCCTCCTGGGCCCAGGCTAGATCAGCATGGATCTCAGAGAAGCAATGGGCCCCAGAAGGACGGCGCATAGGCCCACTAGCATGTGAACAGGTTCTGGCGCCTACCAACCATTGTTCCGCTGCCTTGCGGATTAACCTTGGTAGGTATAAGGCTACGGGAGTAAACCCCAAACGAAATATCTACGGTGGAGCCCCGCATCAGGTAGACATGCTTACAGAGCTCCAACAAGACCCTAACGGCGGTGTAAGCAGAAGAGGTGACCACCATGGATAACCCAATGACTACACCGGCGGACGAAGGCAATGCCTGTTGGACAGGCAACTAAGGCGAAGCCCAACAAACTGGGCTATCGGCAGTCCATTACAACTCTCCTTCTCCCCAGTCGTCACAACACTTGCACCACTGGATCAGGAAAAGGGAGAGCCAAGATGTGTGGTTGCAGCCTGCGCTCCTGCCTCTCCACATATATTAACTCATGGTTAGCCATCATCAAATTCATCATACCTCTCATCATCATCAAATCGCCTATACCCCCAAAAGTCCTATGGCGATGGACGAGTGGCGAAGGGACAGGCAGAGATGACTGCCGGGAGTCTCAAGTCAGAACTCTGCACATGGGCGGCACAGGTAAGATAGTCGTTTATGCTCTAGGATCAAGGCAGCAGTGCAATCCGGTCCTGTTTGTGTGACTGAGCAGCCCTTTTCGAGGAGTGACTCTGCTCACCCCACATGGGGAGGGAGCTAGAAAAGGTGCGCTAAACAGAGCTTGCCTAAAATCCCAACCTGACTGGGCAGCCCCACCCTGTAAGGCCATCCTTATGCTGTCGAAAACACAATCAAAATCATAGGTCCAGACAAAAACAAACCATAAAACCTCTTATGGTCGCTGCGTGAAATGTCAGGACCCTACTGGATACTGGCACAAATGATCGTCCTTGAAATAATAACTGCCCTTGTGGTAAAAGAGCTGGCTAGGTATAACATCAACATAGCAGCCATTAGTGAGTCCTGGCTCCCAGATGAGGGCCAATTCGCAGAACGGGGGTCTGGCTATACCTTCTTCTGGAAAAGTAAGCCTGCTCCAGAGAGAAATAGCATTTATAGAGTTGGCTTTGCCATTCACCAACGAATCCTCCACTGGCTAACTGAAATGCCTATTGGGATCAATGAGTGCCTCATGACACTTCGAGTGCCACTAAATCACTCACGTCATGCCTTTTTCATCAGTGCATACGCCCCAACACTGGATGCAGAGGATGACATCAAGGAGGCTTTTTATTACGACCTAGACAGAGTGCTAACCTCTATCCCCAGAGAACACAAGGTTGTTCTCCTTGGTGACTTCAATGCCATAGTTGGCAGAGACATTAGCATTTGGCATGGAACCAAAGGGAGAAACGGACGAGGGAAGTGTAATCCCAACTGCCTACTCCTCGTCAGCAAGTTTGCTGCTCACAACCTCACTATCACCAATACCTTGTTTCGGCAGGCCGACAATTTCAAGGGTTCGTGGCTACACCAACGGTCCAAACACTGGCATCTCATTGACTACCTCATTGTCAGAGAAAGAGATCGCTGAGATGTCCTCATCACCCTTGTTATGTGTAGCTCAGACCACTGTGACACTGATCATCGGCTTGTCAGATACAAGCTCTCACTTTACGTCGCCCTAAGACGGTTAAAGCAGCAAGCCTCTGAGAGTCTGGAGGATCCAGCTGTGGCAAATGATTTCAAAGAGCAGCTCGAACATGGGCTTATAAACAATCCAACAGCAAACAATGCGAATCTCAGTCCCAAATGGGACATTCTCGACACTGCTATGGCAAAACCTGCAGAGAGACCCTTAGCCAGATCAAAAGAATACACCAGGACTGTTTTCATGAAAATGACCAGGCAATCAAAATACTCACGGACAAAACAACACTCAGTCTCGAACCAAAGCTGATACCTTCCGTAAGAAGATAGCGACGGCCCAGTGGGAACTTGGCAATCTAAAGAATGACTGGCTTAAAAGTAAAGCATGTGAAATACAAACAAATTACAGATCAGCACATGATGCATGAATTTTTCAATTCCATTAAAACATTTTATGGGTCAATCATTCGTGGCGCAGCCCCCTCTCCGTTCATCTGATGGTAACTTCAGAATTAAAGACGATGAAGGAGGCAAAGAGTGTGTTGGTCACACAATATATATAATTGTATATACATTAGTTCTTGATTTGATAAGTGGCAGGGCTGAAGTAAACACTTTATTGGTTTTATTTTATTGTAGAAAAATAGAGTTTCACAGGTACTGAATTTAGTTGAGAGTATACTGTACCTTCTCTTCTACACTAAGGGAAGTGTCTTAGTGCACTTATATGGGAGAGCACTTAATTGAGTTGTTCACTGGGTAACAGGTGATATCAAAGTCTCTCTCTCACGCACATCCTGTCAGGCGGGCGCCTTACAGGATATGCGTCAGGTTGTTGTTGTTGAGAGGCGCTGACCTCGCTCGCTCCATGGCGGAGATGTCAACTCACCAATTGATTCATACTCATGGATGAATGACTTGGCGAATACATTGGGTATATATTTATATAATACGAATTGTGCTGTTACACCGCTCGGTCATCCCCAACCGATGACCTCACGGATTAATACCTAGGTGTGCCTCACCTTGTTACGAAAAGGTGTGCTTAGCTAAACTTTTTCGTCGTTTAAATGCTTTTGCAATTCCTTCTGAAAAGTTTTCTTAGAAACTATTGTGTACCTAGAAGAAACCTTTCTATAACAAATTATCATAACAATCAAGGAACTGATAAATATGATGGTAGGTATAATAAAACCGGGTAGGATTATACAAGAAGATAAGTATAAAGGAAGAGAATCCTGTAAGTCAGGAAACTGTGTCTCATCAATATAAGACAGGCGGTTAAGCTTATCAGAAACAATATGGAGATTTCTGAAACTTATATTTAAGGGAAATGCAAGATGATGGCGAGTAGGCAAGGTTATGATAGCATTACTGCTAATTTCACAATAGTCTGGTGCTATATGATAACCTTCTACCATTAAATGTTTGCCTACATCCTGACATATAAGTATCACACTGGTTTGATTCGGGAAAAAGAAACATTGCACATTATTGACATGTGGGTGAAACACTAACCTATGTGATATTGGAGTGTATACACAATGTTGTAGAGCTGTAGAGGCATTAGTTTGTAGCAGAGCTAATTCACATGCAGATGCAAATATGTTGATTTACAATGATTTAGGACTTCATGCTTAGCCACAGTAACTAATGAAAAATCCTCTGATACTACTATTAGTTCAGTTTGTTTGTTCAGAATTAATATTCCCTCATTCGCTTTTAGTGGAACTGGTTCCAAATGCCATGCATTAAATTTTTTTTTGTGATTTTAGTGGAATGTGTATTAGTATTTCCCTGTGTGTTCATGTTGCTTCTAATAAGGGATAAAAATATTCCACTTCATGCTCCTGAAAGATAGGAGTTAGATGATAATTAGTTTCAGATATATGTAACGCGGCAATTAGTTGATGAACCGGCAACAACTGTGCAATGGCCCTATTTTGTTTCCTAACTGCGTCTGAAACTGCACTCATTTTATTTCCTAGTTTGGCCACATCTTCGGCGGTTGCCGTACCAAACAAGGTGTTACACTCCCCCTGTCGGGCTTCGCACGAAATTACGGCTTACCAATAGATTCACTCTCCTACCCTTTCCAACAGGCAGTCTCGTCACTGGGCGTATTAACACTGAGTCCTTTGTCTTCACTTTAACACTTCGCAACAGGCCATCTGCCCTCTGTAGTGTCTCCAGTACTCTCTCTAGCATTCACTGACTCCTGGGGAAGGGTTGTTCAGATATGATCACGATATCCCCAGCGTGGAGATTACGGCGAGTTTTGAAGAATCTTTGTCGCTGATGTAGTGTTGGGAGATATTCCTTTACCCACCTCTTCTAAAATTGGTCCGCGATGAATTAGGCATGCTTCCATCTTCTGGCAGGTCGGCTTGGAGTTGGTGGGTGGGCCTCAAGTTGCTTCTCCGACAAGTCACACACGTCTGTATTGTGCAGTCGAGTAATTTGTAGCACTTAGGTATCCAGTATGTCTCACGTATTATGGCAAGAGTGTGTTCTCGTCCTGAGTGTCCAGCTCTAGTTGAGTGTACCTCTCTCACAATAAGCCCCAGGAGATCCTGTTGTCCCTCGGCAACAGTATGGGCTTCTTCTGGTCTGGGTGGAGAGCGGTATGTTTCAGTCGGCCGCCTACTCTGATCAAACTGTGCGTGTCTAGCTGAGGTTCCAGTCGACTCACGTCTCTACCTCCCACTGGTTGTCCATGTTGTAGCATTCCGAGTTCTCAAGGGAACCTTTTCCTTTACATAAATCTTAAGACGACTAATTTCGCATCTTCCAATTCGCTGACCTTGAGTTAATGTTTTCGGTGATGTTTGTTCTTTCGCTTCCCTAGCCGCCATTCTATAAACCTTCTAATCCACACTATGCTATTCAAAAGTCAATGCCACGAGGAGTACCTGGCCCATAGCTTATCGAGGATACCCTCCCCCTGGTCAGCGTTCGTCGTCAGCACCGAGGTTTCCTTCTTCACCTCTGGGTCTCCGTCTGTGAGGTCTGGAATCCTCATTGGACTCTTTGGCCAACAGTCTTCTTCCATCAATAGGAAAGTATGTCTCCGAATCCACCTGCCCTCCTCGTTGAGCTCTGCTCCATGTAGTCCACGACTAGCGTCGTCGGCTAGGTTCAGTGCCGACTTCACGTGGCGCCATTGTTCTGCATTGGAGTCCTCGTGTATCGTTGCCACTCGATTGGCCACAAAGGAATGGAAGCGTCTTTCGGTGTTTTGTTGTACTGAAGGACTGTCGTACTGTCTGGCCAGAACACTGATTTGTCTATTTGTATTCAAGTTCTCGTCGTAGTTGCTTGCCTGCCTTGGCAGCCAGTACTGCCGCGCAGAGCTCGAGTCAAGGTATGATCTGCTATTTCAGAGGGGCTAGCTTGGCCTTGCCACACACGATGGAGATATGGTGGGTTCCATTTTCACAGGTGGTCCTAAGATACGATACAGCTCCATACGCTCATTGGGAGGCGTCGTAGAAGTGGTGTATTTGCACAGCAGCCACTGGATTTGCATCCTCGGGTGGGTAGCACCGTGGAACGAGTACCTTTGATAGGTGAGGAAGTTCATCCAGCCATCTTCGCCAAGCCACCCTGTTCTGTTCAGCCATTCGTTCATTCCACCCAACACCTCGCCTACACTCATCTTGGAATATAATTTTGGCTCTTATGACGCTCAGAGCGATGAGTCCCAGTGGGTCATATTTGGAGCTGACCATACTCAGAAAGCCTCGTTTCGTCTCCGGTTTCTTAGGGATCTGGACCCGGACCGCTAGTTCGTCCTTTTCAGGTCCCACAAGATTCCCAGCACTCGTTCAGTGGGGAGCCTGTCGTCTTTCAAAATGACTTCCTTTACTCCCACGGCTTTCTCTGTCTCTGGAACTGTCTTGTGGACTTCCTTGTGATTACAGACCTTCTTCGTAAGTCTGAATCCACCCTTCTTCCTCAGCTGTCTCAGTCAATGGGTAATTATCGTTGCCTTCCCCGGCGAATCTGCTGAGAGAAGCAGATCGTCAATATAGAAGTTACGATTCGCTTTCTTGATGTCGTCATGGAGACTTTCCCTGTAATCTTGGAATGTTCGTTGTAGCACATACCCGGACAATGAAGGGCTGCAATACCTACAAAGAGATGTACTGTCATTCGGCAAGTGGTGGGGGCCTCTGGCAGCTGGTCGCCCATCCACCATAAGACTCGGGTGCTACTCGTACTTAGTGGAACATTGCTTCGATATCAGCCATGAGTGCCACGTTTCCTTGTCTGAATCTAATGAGGAATCCCACCAAATTGTTGTTAAGGTCTGGCCCTTGCATCACCTGGCTGTTCAATGAAATCGAGTCATATTCGGCTGCACAATCAAAAATTATTCTCACCCTTTCTGGCTTGTTGGGATTCAACATGGAGTGGAACACCGAGTTCTTGACGTGGGACTCGCTCAGCATGTCCTTCGTCGACTGGACGTCTTATCTCTTCTTGATACCTCTGAGAGAGCACTAGGTTCCTTAGGAGGCATTTTCTCAGTCCCGCCAATCGCTGTTCGGCAAGCTTCTTATTGTCTGGCAGTTCCGGTTCTTTCTGGTGAAACAGGATGAGAAGTTTGTAGTGTCCGTCCACTTGAGTAATTGACGTTGACCACTGTATCAAGACTCTCTTGTCTTCGACAGGGACGGGATCATCGTTACTGTAGGCAGAGTCGCATTCCCAGAAGTTTCTGACTTATTTTTCCAGATTTGTTTCCGAATTTAATGTTGCCCTTCTGACAAGGTGGTTGATCACGGCATAATCACGGCTCACCACTTCAAGCGGTCCATTTATAGTCCAGCCCAGAAGGGTGCATGTTGCAAACGGCTCTCCGTCCTTCCCGGGCCTTACTTCTAACGCCACTAATACTTTTGGTACACCCAAACCTATCAGGAGATCCACTCTTTTCATTGCTTGGCGTGGTGTAGTACCTCGGAGGTGTTCCCACATGGTGACGTCTTGGGTGTCTTCGACCGAAAACTCTCAGAGAAGACGGTAGATTCTCAACAACAATGTCCTTGGGGATAGTGATGGATTGGCTCTTTCTTTCTCCTACGCTAACCACCTTTACACTGATCTCTTCGGTGTTTACACTCCTTCTTTCCGTCATGATCGTGCCAAAGGAGAGGGAAAAAACTGGCCTTCCCTCTGCCTGCAGCCGGTTAGCTAGACTAACCTAACCAAGAGAGCTCCGGCGACCACTGCTCCTTCGCCTCTTGGTTCTTCTCCGCCATCCTGACTTTCACTATTGGAAGTGCGACTCTGCTGGACTTTTGTAATCACAACTCGCAATCATTGGGTTCTTCACGCCGATCATCAATTCCGTTGTTGGTTATGGTTTCCCTGACCCATCTATGCGGATTTCCTCTATTCGTGGTCACCAGCACGCTTTGTGTACTCCCAGTCCTTTTCCCCATGGTGCTTGCACCGGCTTCGGTCTTCCATGATTTAGCTCCACTAGTTGCCGATTCCGGTGGTGGCATAATGGTCGCTTGTGGTCAGGTAATATGTTTATTTGGTAAGTGCCCCCAGTGATTGCTCTCTTCACCCTTTGGAAACTGGTCTGGTGTTCTCCTCTTTCAACTTCGCCTTGTTGCGCCTTGCCACTGCTCGTCAGAACTCCCGTGAAGTGCAGAAGCCTCGGGTGTACTCCAGAGCAGCCATCTATACCACATACTATCTTCTGGCTGCACTCCGTTATCCGGTGATTACGACACAGGCAGGCGAAGCAGCGACGTTCTTCCCTTACGAGGGAAGTTTGCTTCCCAGTGGATATGCTGAGGAATGTCCGGCACATCTGAAGAAGGTGATCTCCGCGGCATAACGAGCAGCGTTCATCGTCCGTTTCTCTGGTTGTGTTTATTCCTGATGTCACCAGACCCACAAGTTTCTTCCTCGACTATGATTGGCGTGAGGGTGAGTCTGCATATATTCTGCTTGGTTCCTTCAATCCCTGTCCATTTGGGGCCTCCCCCGCCTTGTCGACCATATCCATAGTCAATTCCAACATTCACTCGATCCCAGGAGGCTTCCCTTGCTTCATTTTGTATTTATGCATCTTATCCACATATTGTCCCTTATCTTTCCCCTGAATCTCTCAGCTAACGTATGTGTTGATTCATACTTGTCAATCAGATGTAGTTCTCCCAGAACCTTCAAGGTCCTCATGCAATTCCCCAGTTCGTCTGAGAACTGCTGGGGGCCTTTCGTGGCATTTAGTCTCACAGTTGGACTTTATTAGCTGACAGACGCAAGTGTGCTTGTTGCCATGACGTTTCTCTGATGTGTCCAAAGCTTCCTTGTACCATGCTTTGGAGTCTTGTATCTGCAGGCATCCTCGCAAAGCGTCCTTAGTGGAGCTGGCGTAGGCGACGAAAGGTGTCTCTAATTTCAAAGCATCAAGTATCTGTGGCATCCCAATGTGTCACTGGAAGGGCCCTTGACCTCCCAGTATTCACCACAAGTTCCTCCGCTGAACTTTGGCGTCAGCCTTTGGGGGAACCTCATATTTTCTAACAGTTCTCGCAACCAGCCTTCGGACCTCGGCGGGTCATTATTTTGATCCTTCATCAACGTTAGTGGTTTCGGTGAGCGAGCTTGATGCTCGAAAGTACTTCCGCTCTCCCACTAGTGAAATGTTCCCGGCTCCGCTGTTAAGTTGAGCGCCGGGAGTCCTCTTGGAGTATATAGCGTTTCTTCGTCAGTTTCGGTTTAAGGAAGGTTGTGTCTGGTAGTGGTGACACCTTTCCGCGATCTTCTGTTGTTGTTGAGATTGTCGGACCGTAGTCCGACACGGGCCTTGCCTGTAGGTGGCCCGTTTGGTGGTTCCGGCTGGAGCTCTTGGAGCAGCCAGGCCGGATTTGGGATTGGGGATGGAGTTTATCCTACCTGCAGAAATGAAAGGCTACTGCAGGTTTGCAAGTGTAAGCGGACCCTCGGTCAGTGAACGCTTACCACTAACCCCCACTCTTGGACGTGGTCAGTTTCGGAGTGGCGCACCCCCCGAACTGGGGTCCGCACTTGCTGGGGAGGATACTTCCTAAGCTATCTAGGTGGTGGGTATCGTGTGATGACCCGGAGAAGGTGGTGAATGTTGTTTGTTTGGGCCTTTGAGATTACTACCAACTCTGTTTGTATGGTGGAGCAGTCATTAGAAAGTCTCCATAAGAGGCTTTGACCTTGGGTGTAGAAGGCCACTCCAAATCTATGATGTTTTGGGTCCACCGGGCCGTCTGTAAAATATGATGCTGCATCAGCCGATGTCTCAGTGGCTATGGTTTCCTGAATTATTCTTTTGAGGTCCTCCTTCTGGAGGTTGGCTTTGCTATCACCTAGTTTTGTGCTGCCCTTACTTTGTAGTCAATTCATACCTTCGGTGACGTTCTGCATTATCACTGTCATGTGAGCGAACATCTGCTGTGTCTGTTGGTAATGCTCACATAATTGTCCCTCAATCCCTCCGTCTGGTGGTTCCTTCTCTTCTCGGGACACAGGTTTATCTCACGCTGCCTTGGCAGGGTGGGTGTGACGAAACAGTGTCTCATTTTTTACTAATTCCCTTCCATGTCCATGACTGCCAGAACAATGAGCGTGATCTGTTTTGCTCGATAAATGTATGCAGTAATGCTTAGTACCAGCTACTACTCATGGTGATGCCCCACGATGGCTACATCACACAATTGGAGATGTCACACTGACGCGTTTCATAAGCATGAGTGACGTCACACAAACAGTGTCATACATATGAGTGACGTCACACAAACAGTGTCATACATATGAGTGACGTCACACAAACAGTGCAATACGCACGAGTGACGTCACGCAAACAATGCCATACACACGAGTGACACACTCACGCGTGCCATATGCACAAGTGACGTCACACAGTGCCATACACATGAATGACTTTACACAAACAGTGCCATACGCACGAGTGACGTTACACAAATAGTGTTATACGCACGAGTGACGTCACACAAGCGCGTGCCATACGCACGAGTGATATTACACAAACACGTGTCATACACGCGAGCGATGTCCCTCAAATACGTGGCGTGCCATAAGCACGAGTGATATCACACTTAACACAACCACAGAGACTCCACAATTAATATAGGGACTCATTACACAACTGATGTCACAAACACTACTGCGGCGCCCTTGCTTACTTACACAACATTACCTAGCTGTCACAACCCTTTATTTTCTAACAGAAAGCGCACCTCACTCGTTCGTATTTCTTATTTACACACACACACCAGCCTTTTTAGACTTGGCGATCTAGTCTGGCTGTTCGCTTTGATCACTATCTCTCTCGCGTGTTCGCATGAATATTATTGACACTGAGGCTGCTCCTATCTGACACGGGTCCTCGTGGCCTGTGCGTAATGAACGGTAACACTCCTGAGCGCTTGTCCAAACAATTTTGGCACGGAGACCAGTCTCTTCTGACACCAGTTCTCGCGGTTGCCGGTGCGGCTATTCGCAATGAACACTAACACTCTCGCGCGATCTTTCGAACAATATTGACACGAAGTCCAGTCTTTCTGACTTAGGTTCCTCTTCCTCCCTGCGATGACGTGATCCAGCGGCAGCTCCACGGTGGTCCTATCCCACGTTTTGACTGTAATCGCTCATAGGAGCTATTTTGGTTTGTGCAGGACAATAATACCCTTGTCGTTGATGCGATGGGTATAATTCGGTCAAAACCTGTTGAATACAATTCACATATAACAACTGTTGGTACATGTCTTGATGTACCAGCAGTTTGAGTAATACAATCAATATACAGCACATAATTACACTTATTAGAGTTATTTAGAGTTCTCAGAGGATTCAACAGTTCACAATCACACTCAAGTTCTGGGATATAGGGTTAGACCAACGAGAACAAATATAACGTCCTGCAGGAAAATGTTGGCTTACGAGAATCAAGAAGTTGCCTCTACAGTAGAAAGCGATAGTCTGTCTCTCAGGCAGTCACACAGCTGCTACCAGCTCCATCTCGCTTAGTAAGCTATTCTGAGTTGTAAACAGTTTCTTCACTTAACATGTGGCCGGCGCACACAATTGTGCGTGGCGATGACAATTATACACTATTATACGCTTTACTATACTTACTATTATACACCATTATACTGTTATGCCATAACTTATCAACTTGAATTACGTTAAAGATTAATATACTAATGAGGGCAAATATGGCACAACAAAAACATAAACAATAAACAAATTGGTAACTGAGCACAACTTAGTCCAAGGTTCAATCACAGCCCTCTCTTTATCCCAACAGTTCAGGAGTGAAGGTTTGGAATACACATTACAAAAGATTTAAATAAAATTCAATAAAAAAAAATTGACCATGATAAGTGTGTAGGTTCCATAAGATAAATTAAATCAAGAGAATAAAGAATAAACATAATCCTTAATAAACCACTAATATATGCACAGTGAATAGCCGTGAACTACTTTGTAATAACCATTGATTGCACTTTACACTAAATAAATAATAATAGAGCAGCACTGAATCGATAATACTCAACTAAACTCTATTTGAAAAGGTATCCACCACTGACAAACTGAGACTTCCTCCCACTACCAAGGCCAGCCAGTGACTGACATCGCTCCAATAATGCTCCATCAGTGTTACCTCTTAGTTCACACCGGCCAGTTGCCATACGTCACATAAGAGAAAACGTGTAAAATTTTTGAGTAACTGAATTAAACAGGAAATAAATAGAAAATATACAAAGACGATATTTATTGATATAGAAATACGTTTTATTTTGGTATGGAATAAAAAAGAAGTAATACGGATTAGAAAAAAATTAATTTTAACAAAATGTTCATATATTTCCCCATTTGTAATGAAATACAAAGGTAATAATACATATACATGGTATTTACAATTAATCATTAGGAGTTTTAAAATCCGAATCAAATTTTCACATGGCTCGTATGAGACACATCCTCCACATTTGTGAACCATTTCAGATGGAATGATTAGAGATGTTAAATTCTGCGTAGAAAGAATATTTCTTTACTTAGTTTTGGTCAGATTCACTTTGGAAAAGATTCTTTCTACATCAACATTTGATGTGGGCAAAGGCAATATCTTCAGAGCAAAGTATGGCAGCTCACGGAAATATGGTTCACCAAAATCATCTTTCATACTTGACATTTCCTTGTAGAATAGCTCTGCATTTCTTTGATTTTTCATATAGTCTGGAAATTTTACTTTGTCAATGGTTCTACACTCATTATCCAACTGCCAGGGCCGGTTTTAAGCCTATTTGACCAATTTAATCAAATTGGGCCCCGCGCCGCAAGGGGGCCCCGCACACACGTGTGTTAGTTTTAAACTGTATACGATATTGGTAAAAAAGCTAACGTTAGACACAAAATCATTGTTATTGTCATCAAAATAATAGATCCCAGTCACGTGCGAGAATTTTCTGTTTTGTCAAAAGTCCAAGGGAATTAACTCTGGTGTTGGTCCACACGCCCTGACTTTCATAATAATTTACAGGAGCGGGAAGGGTGCGAGCCAATCAGAACACAGTTTTCACTCTCTCCCAACGCTTGGACGGTGTAAGTGTGTCGGGTCTGTATTTTTGGCTGTTTTCAGGGGGAAATACGAGTGATAACGTTGTGCTGTGTATATCAGCATGTCCTGTAATAACCAGTGAATCAGTGATCATCGTCAGACAGTGACAAAACTCCGGTCGTTGCCATAGACATGATTTGAGATGAGTTTTGCAGTGTTGACCTTGAAAATGAGAAGCATGGCCACTGGGTGGCGACCGAGGCGTGGTTTGTTTATAATTTTTGTGCTGGACAGTGATGATAATTGTTGATCCTGAGTACATGATTGATAGCGACAATAGCGATGATGAATCAGAAAATGACTTGTGATTCTGAGCACATGCAAGCACATATAGCTCTATGTAGGTAACCGAATCTTTGCGTACGTAGCGGTGTGCTATCCATGCCAAAGTGTTATATGTCCGGTTAAAGCTTTTTTTGTCCGGTGAAGTGGTGATAAACATTGTGTGGTTTTTATTTTATAGGATCAGTGTTTCGATTTTTTGTTTTAATTATAACATTCATATATGCACATACTTATTTTTTAAGTGCCAGGGACTTCTCATTGTGAATAATTTTGTTCGTTTTTTCATTTCAGTTTATTATATGTCATTTCTGAAAAGATAATATAAAAAGCCCTTTCATCATGGCAAGCACAAGCAGAGATAGAGGCAGAGGGCGTAAGTATTTAAATGGCAACCAGAAGCGAGCACTGGCAAAGGCAAAGGTGGCTGAAAATGAAAAACATCGAGGTGCTATCAAAAAATTTCTTGTCACTCCACCTTTGAAACGCCCATGTATTGAAGATGAAGAAGACAAAAACGATTCAGAAAATGACAATACAGCCATTAGTCCAATTACAGTTGATGAATACAATGAAGAAATTGATATTCAGTTTGAAAAAGTTCAAGTTGACACACAGACACAGTTGAATCAAACTGAAGACGATCTTAATACAACAGAAGACAGTGCCAAAGTGAGAAGTCCACTTATAGCTAAAGAAGAGTCAGAAGGCCAAGCCCAAACATCAAACAGTGATGGATCATCCACAAGTACAGTTGTAATAAACAGTTTGTCTGTAATTGTCTTAACTTGTAATAAAAAATCAAAACTTTTATACTGTTTTTAAACTTTTAGTATATCAAGTAATTAATGCTTTTTGGCTAAGGCGGGCATACTACACGAAATATAAAACATCAATCTTCGACTTTGTAGAGTAGAGGGCCCCACTATCAATTTTCTAATTGGGCCCCGCAATTCCTAGCACCGGCCCTGCCAACTGCTGTTTGTTCGTGGGTGTTAACGCTCATAGGAGCGTTATTGGTTTGTTGCTGGAGAAATAAACCCTCAACGTTGACGCATACCATAGAATTCGGTCAAAACCTGTTAAAGAACATTTCTCATATAACAAATGCTGTTATCTCAGGACACATATTATGAAATACAATCAATATACATTACATAGCCTGTTAACATCTTAAATATAACTCGCATGTTATAACTATTGATACAGGAGACAATTGGTATAATATGATCAAATTGCAGTTCACAAATATACTTATTAAAGTTATTTAGAGTTTCTTAGCAGATTCTAATACTTCACGATCACTCACGTTTTAGGGTCTAGTGGTCTGAACCAACGTGTTGTCTGTCCTGTAGAAATCAGTAGACTACCCTCGAGGGCAATCTCAGCCCGGAGGCGAGGGCCATATGTTTTCGTATTGAAACACCTCAGCAGATTGGTCAGCAAATTCGTTGTCAACACCATATCTCTTATCTCATCCCCTCTCTCTCTCTCTCTCGCCTAGTTTATCTTATTATGGTTATCCCTCTCTTTCTCTCTCTTCTAGCTTATCTTACTGTGGCGGTAACACTCCCCCTGTCGGGCTTCGCACGAAATCACAGCATATTATTAGATTCACTCTCCCACCCCTTCCAACTGGGCGTATTAACACTGAGTCCTTTGTCTTCACTTTAACACTTCGCACCAGGCCATCTTTGCTCTGTAGAGCTTCCAGTACTCTCCCAAGCATCCACTGACTCCTGGGAAGGGGTTGTCCAGAGATGACCGCGATATCCCCAGCGTGGAGATTACGGCGAGTTTTGAAGAACCTTTGTCGCTGACGTAATGTTGGGAGATATTCTTTTACCCACCTTTTCCAAAATTGGTCCGCAATGAATTGGGCATGCTTCCATCTTCGTCGGTACCCTTCTGTCATGGACCGATCGCCTCCGGTGGACAGTGTCTCCGGGTTCATCCGTAGTATGTGGAGCGGCGTTAGTGCTTCTAGATCCTTTGGGTCGTCAGACACTGGGGTGATGGGCCTTCCGTTGATGATCTCTTCTACGGCACAGAACACAGTGCTGAGGCGTTCATCCTCTTGTGTCTGGGTGCTCACCACTCCCTGGAGGACCTTCCTTATAGTGCGGATTTGTCGCTCCCACACTCCTACCATGTGAGAGGCTGTCGGGGGCTTGAACTGCCATTCTATCTGTTTCTGTAGAAGGGCATTCCCGAACTTGTCACTGTTGTTCCAGCCGTTCACCGCCTTTCGTAACTCTCAGTTAGCTCCAATCATGTTGGTTCCCCTGTCAGACCGAACACGCTTGGGAGGTCCCCTGCGGCAGGTGAATCTTGTTAGGGCATTGAGGAATGAGTCGGTGTCTAGTGAGGTGAGGACTTCTAGGTGTATGGCTCTGGTGGTCAGACAGGTGAATAAGCATCCCCATCTCTTCGCCCGGGCTCGTCCTTGTTTAACCAAAAAAGGGCCGAAGCAATCAATTCCAGTGTAGGTGAACGGCCGGCCTCCTGGGCGCACTCGATCTTCTGGCAGGTCGGCTTGGCGTTGATGGGTAGGCCTCCAGTTGCTTCTTCGACAAGTCACACACGTCCGTATTGTGCAGTCGAGTAATTTTCGGCACTTAGGTATCCAGTACGTCTCACGTATTATGGCAAGAGTGTGTTCTTGTCCTGAGTGTCCAGCTCTAGTTGAGTGTACCTCTCTCACGATGAGCCCCGTGATCCTGTTGTCCCTTGGTAATAGTATGGGATTCTCCTGGTCTGGGTGGAGAGCGGCGTGCTTCAGTCGGCCACCTACTCTGATCAGACCGTCTGTGTCTAGATGAGGTTCCAGCCGCCTTATGTCGCTACCTCTCACGGGTTGTCCCTGTAGTAACATTCCTAGTTCTCGAGGGAATCCTTTCCTTTGCATAAATCTTAAGACAGCTAATTTCGCCTCTTCCAATTCGCTGACCTGGAGCCGATTTTTCCGGTGATGTTTGTTCTTTCGCTTCCCAAGCCGCCATTCTATAAACCTTCTAATCCACGCTACGCTCTTCAGAAGTCGATGCCACGATGAGTACCTGGCCCATAGCTTATCGAGGATACCCTCCCCCTGGTCAACGTTCGCCGTCAGCACCGTGGTTTCCTTCTTCACCTCTGAGTCTCCGTCTGTGAGGTCTGGAATCCTCAAAGGACTCTTTGGCCAACTGTCTTCTTCCAAAAAGAGGAAAGCAGGTCCCCGAATCCACCTGCTCTCCTCGTTGAGCTCTGCTCCATGTAATCCACGACTAGCGTCGTCGGCCGGGTTCAGTGCCGACGTCACGTGGCGCCATTGTTCTACATTGGAGTCCTCGTGTATCGTTGCCACTCGATTGGCCATGAAGGACTGGAAGCGTCTTTCGGTGTTTCGTATGTATTGAAGGACTGCCGTACTGTCTGTCCAGAACACTGATCTGTCTACATGTAATTCAAGCTCTTGCCGTAGTTGTTTGTCTGCCTTAGCAGCCAGTACTGCCGCGCAGAGCTCAAGTCGAGGTATGGTCTGCTGTTTCAGAGGGGCTAGCTTGGCTTTGTCACACACGAAGGAGATATGGTGAGTTCCATCTTCACACGTGGTTCTCAGATACGATACAGCTCCATACGCTCGTTGGGAGGCGTCGCAGAAGTGATGTAGTTGCACGGTAGTCACTGGATTCATATCCTCTGGTCGGTAGCACCGTGGAACGTGAACTCGTGATAGGTGAGGTAGTTCATCCAGCCATCTTTGCCATGCGACCCTGTTTTGTTCAGTGATTTGTTCATCCCATCCAACACCTCGTCTACACTCATCTTGGAATATGATTTTGGCTCTAATGACACTCGGAGCGATGAGTCCCAGTGGGTCATATATGGAGCTGACCAATACTCAGAAGGCCTCTTTTCGTTTCCGGCTTCTTAGGGATCTGGACCCGGACCGCTAGTTCGTCCTTTTCCAGGTCCCACAAGATTCCCAACGCTCGTTCAGTGGGGAGCCTGTCATCTTTCAAAATTACTTCCTTTACTCCCATAGCTTTCTCTGTCTGTGGAATTGCCTTGAGGACCTCCTTGTGATTAGAGATCCACTTCGTAAGTCTGAATCCGCCCCTTTTCATCAGCTGTCTCAGCTGATGGGTAATTATCGTTGTATCCCGGCGAATCTACTGAGAGAAGCAAATCGTCGACGTAGAAGTTACGATTCGCTTTCTTGATGTCGTCATGAAGACTTTCACCGTAGTCTTGGAATGTTCGTTGTAGCGCATACCCGGTGCATGAAGGACTCCACACTCCTCCAAAGAGATGTACCGTCATTCGGTAAGTGGTGGGGGCCCCTGACAGCTTGTCGTCCGTCCACCATAAGAATCGTAAGACATTTCGATGTTCGGGTACTACTCGCACTTGGTGGAACATTGCCTCGATATCAGCCATGAGTGCCACCTTTCCTTGTCTGAATCTGATGAGGACTCCCATCAATTTGTTGTTAAGGTCTGGCCCTTGCATCACCTGGCTGTTCAACGACATCGACTCATATTCGGCTGCACAATCAAACACTATTCTCACGTTTTCTGGCTTGTTGGGATTCAACACAGGACGGTGTGGGAGATACCAGGTCTTCCCGGGTGCAACACTGAGTTCTTGACGTGGGACTCGCTCAGCAAGTCCCTCATCGATTAGAGGTCTCATCTCTTCTTTATACTTCTGAGAGAGCCCTGGGTTCTTCAGGAGGCGTTTTCTCAGTCCTACCAATCGCTGCTCGGCAAGTTTCTTATTGTCTGGGAGTCCCGGTTCTTCATGGCGAAACGGGATGGGAAGTTGGTAGTGTCCGTCCACTTGAGTAATTGACGTTGACCACTGCGTCAGGACTCTCTTGTCTTCGACAGAGACGGGATCATCATTACTGTAGGCTGAGTCGCATTCCCAGAAGCGCCTGACTTGTTTTTCCAGATTTGTCTCCGAATTTAGTGTTGCCATTCTGACAAAGTGGTTGATCACGGCATAATCACGGCTCGCCACTCCAAGCGGTCCATTTATAGTCCAACCTAGCAAGGTGCGTATTGCAAACGGCTCTCCGTCTTTCCCGGTACTTACTTCTAATGGTGCTAGTGCTTGTGGTACGTCTGGACCTATCAGGAGATCCACTCTTTTCGGTGCTTAGCGTAGCGCAGTACCTCGTAGGTGTTCCCACATGATGACATCTTGGGTGTCTGCGACCGACGATTTGAAGGAAGACAGTAGATTCTCAACAATGATGACCTTGGGGATAATGATGGATCTGCTCTTTCTGACTCCTACGCTAGCCACTCTCACACTGATTTCTTCGGTGTTTACACTATTACTTTCTTTCATGATTGGGCCAATGGAGAGGGAAACTGGCCTTCCCTCTGCCTGCAGCCGGTAAGCTAGACTACGCGTGCAATATGATCGGTTGCTGCCTGAGTCCAAGAGAGCTCCGGTGACTGCTGCTTCTTTCGCCTCTCGGTTCTTTCTTCCACCCTGACTTTCACTATTGGAAGTGCGACTCTGCTGGAACTTTGTAGTCACAACACGCAATCGTTGGGTTCTTCACGCCGATCATCAATTCCATTGTTGGTTATGGGTTCCCTGACCCATTTATGCGGATTTCTTTTCCCCATGGTGCTTGTACCGGCTTCGACCTTCCATGATTTAGTTCTACTAAATGCCGATTCCGGTGGTGGCATAATAGCCTTACGTTGACTCATTCTAGGTCGCTTGTGGTCAGGTGCTATGTCTATTTGGTAGGCGCCCCCTGTGTTAGCTCTCTTCACCCTTTGGAGGCTAGTCTTGTGTTCTCCCTTCTCAACTTCGCCCCGTTGCACCTTGTCATTGCTCGTCAGAGCTCCCGTGAAGTGCAGGAGCCTCTAGTGTACTCCAGAGCAGCCATCTATACCACATACCATCTTCTGGCTGCACTCTGTTATCCGGTGATTATGACCCAGGCAGGCATAGCAGCGACGTTGTTCCCTTACAAGGGAAGTTCGCTTTCCTGTGGACATGCTGAGGAATGTCCGGCACATCTGAAGAAGGTGATCTCCACGGCATAGCGAGCAGCGTTCATCGTCTATTTCTCTGGTTGTCTTTATTCCTGATGTCACCAGACCCACAAGTCTCTTCCTCGACGAGGATTGACGTGAGTCAGCATAAATTCTGCTTGGTTCTTCCTGTCCTCGTCCCTTTGTGGCCTCCTCCGCCTTGTCGACCATATCCATTGTGAATTCCAACATCCACTCGATCCCAGGAAGCTTTCCCCACTTCCTTTTGTATTTATGCGCCTTATTCACGTAGTCGTCCCTCATCTTTCCCTTGAACCTCTCAGCTAACGTGCTTATTGATTCATACGTGTCAATCTGACTTAGTTCTCCCAAGACCTTCAAGTTCCTCACGCAATTCCCCAGTTCGTCTGAGAACTGTTGGAGGCCCTTTGCGTCACTTAGTCTCACAGTTGGACCTCGCAGGGCCTTCTTTATTAGCTGGCAAACGTAAGTGTGCTTATTGCCGTGACGTTTCTCTAATATATCCAAAGCTTCCTTGTACCCGGCTTTGGGATCTTGAATTTGCAGACATCCCCGCAAAGCGTCCTTAGCGGGCCCAGCATAGGCAGCGAGAAGTGTCTCAAATTTCAAGGTATCAGGTATCTGCGCCATCCCAACGTGTCGCTGAAAGACTCGCTTGAACTCCCAGTATTCACTACAAGTTCCTCCGCTGAACTTCGGCGTTGGCCTTTGGGAGACCCTCATATTCTCTAGCAGTTCTCTCACCCAAACCTCGGACCTCTGTGGGTCGTCCCTTTTGTCTTTCATCAAAGGTAGTGGTTTCGGCGAACTAGCTTGATGTTCGGAAGTACTTCCGCGCTCCCCCTGGTGAGATGTTCCCGGCTCTGCGGTTAAGGTGAGCGCCGGGAGTCCTCTTGGAGTATATAACGTTTCTTCGTTAGTTTCAATTACAGAGGAAAGTTTAGTCTCTGGTGGTGGTAACACCTTTCCGCGATCTTCTGTGCTGCCCTTGCCTTGTAGTTGATTCATACCTTCGGTGACGTTTTGCATCATCGCTGTCATGTGAGCGAACATTTGCTGCATTTGTTGGTATTGCTCACATAATTGTCCTTCGATTCCTTTGACAGGTGGTTTCTTTCTCTTCTCGGGAGACAGGTTTACGGTAGACGGGTTCATCTCACGCTGCCTTGGCGAGGTGGGTGAGACATCGGTCTCTATGTCCACAGTGTCTCCTTGTTCTACGCCGGACACGCTCCCCACTTCTGACTTATTCTCTTTCCCGTCCATGACTGCCCGAACAGCAAGCGTAATCTGTCTTGCTCGATAAGTGTATGCAGTAACGCTTAGTATCAGGTGCCCACGATCGCAGGTATCACACAATTGGAGTTGATGTCACACAGACGAGTGCCATGCGCACGAGTGATGTCACACACGAGCGAAGTCCCTCTAAACACGTGACGAGCAATGCCCACGAGTGATGTCACTCAAACACGACCACAGTGATGTCACACGGTCCCTCAAGCACGTGACGTGCAATACGCACGAGTGATGTCACACAAACACGACCACAGTGATGTCACACGGTCCCTCAAACACGTGACGTGCAATACGCACGAGTGATGTCACACAAACACGACCACAGTGATGTCACACGGTCCCTCAAACACGTGACGTGCAATGCGCACGAGTGATGTCACACAAACACGACCACAGTGATGTCACACACGAGCGATGTCCCTCAAACACGTGATGCGCAATACACACGAGTGATGTCACACAAACACGACCACAGTGATTCATACGGTCCCTCAAACACGTGACGTGCAATACGCACGAGTGATGTCACACAAACACGACCACAGTGATGTCACGCACGAGCGACGATGTCACACTAACATGGCCACAGTGATGTCACACACGAGCGATATCCCTCAAACACGTGATGTGCAATACGCACGAGTGATGTCACACAAACACGACTACAGCGATGTCACACACCAGCTACGATGTCACACTAACACAACCACAGAGATCCACAATCAATGTAGGGACTCGTTACACAACTGATGTCACAAACACTACTGCGGCGCCCTTACTTGTACAACGTTACGGCTTGTCACATCCTTCGTTGTTATTTCTTAATTACACACACACATACTTATGTATACATATATACATACATGTACATATAACCTGAATGTGGAACACACTTAACCCACAAATCCCTTTCATTTATGTATTTCTTCATGGTTCCTTATCATCATTGTTTGATATACTATGGTGTCACTGGTATAGGAAGATCGGCTGTTAGTTATAATCACTTGCGTGCGTGTCTGAGCGAACGCTAAGTACCAGTCCGCCCAGACCAAACATTACGACACTGTCCGGGTGTTCTGAAACCTTAGCTCACTCGGTGCCGGCCTCCCTGTTCGGAAATGAACGCTCACAGCCCCGTACGCGCAGACCGAAGCTTTACGACACTGTCCAGGTATTTAAGACACTTCACTCAAACACAGAGCACTCGCTATCACTGCCTCGCTGCTGACGACGCACGTGATCCACCCACTGTGGGCGGGTGGGTGATCCACCCACTATGGGTGGGTGGGCGATCGACGAGCCTATGCTCTCCCACGCTGAACTCCCGCGTTGGTCCTTCGACAGTCCTCCCGTAGACGTTTTGACTGTTAACGCTCACAGGAGCGTTATTGGTTTGTTGCTGGAGAAATAAACCCTCAACGTTGAGGCGTACCATAAGATTCGGTCAAAACCTGTTAAAGAACATTTCTCATATAACAAATGCTGTTATCTCAGGACACATATTATGAAATACAATCAATATACAGTACATAGCCTGTAAACATCTTAAATATAAGTGGCATGTTATAACTATTGATACAGGAGACAATTGGTATAATATGATCAAATTGCAGTACACAAATATACTTATTAAAGTTATTTAGAGTTTCTTAGCAGATTCTAATACTTCATGATCACTCACGTTTTAGGGTCTAGTGGTCTGAACCAACGTGTTGTCTGTCCTGTAGAAATCAGTAGACTACCCTTGAGAGCAATCTCAGCCCGGAGGCGAGGGCCATATGTTTTCGTATTGAAACACCTCAGCAGATTGGTCAGCAAATTCGTTGTCAACACCATATCTCTTATCTCATCCCCTCTCTCTCTCTCTCTCGCCTAGTTTATCTTATTATGGTCATCCCTCTCTTTCTCTCTCTTCTAGCTTATCTTACTGTGGCGGTAACAGTGGGAGATATTCTAGGGAAAGCGTTCATTGAAGGTAACATTGAAGGTATTGTCACCCCCGATTGCTCATTTAAAAAAAATCTACTGAAAATACAGAGCACATCTGTGTAGGTTCGTTACCAAGTGGAAACCTTTTTTTAATTTCTTTGCAAGATCTAATCATAAATTGCCTGTACCTATTCATCACATCTTCTATCATGTTTTTCATGTCCCTTTACTCTTCAGACTGGAGGAGACCATGAACTTCTACCCCAAGATATATCTGATTAAGGTGGGGGGTGGGGGGGGGGGGTGGAATTTGGTGTTGACTTCAGGATCTATATTTGCTATACTTGAGATCCTGTTCACTCCATCTCTCTTCATGTAACTCCACAATACATCACGGTAAGGATCACTGCATCTTCTATGCAATACTTGTATTGAAGGTTCTTGACGTTGGAAAAGAAGGTTTAAGATATTAAACTTTGGCAAAATATAGCTGAGAAAATGGAAATATAGGCGTATGGATGGATCATTTAATCTTTCTAGAATAAATGAAATTGTGTGAAAACTTTCCTCCATACTTATGCTGGTGTTCCCTGAAGGAGGCAGTGATGGGTAGGGAAACACCGGGTAACACTAAAGTCCATTTATTAACGGATAGGAGAAATGCAAGTAGTGACTAGCGTGTGCCATGCACGACCCACGGAGGCAGACTGAGGCTGCATTGCCATATGGCAGCCTCGGGGCAATGTTGCCACATAACACGTGCATTTTTGCCACGTAATTACATACATAGATGCTACTCGGCACAGTAGCTTAGATACATAACCTACATCTCCCTCCTCCCCTCACGCTCATAGTCTTTGTCTTGAGCAGACTTCTAAGTCCTAAGTTGCTCCGAGTGTCGAGGTGCACTGTGGGGTGGATCCTCGTGAGGTGTAGGGGACGCGTCCTCGGTCAGGGGGCCAGCAGCAGGGGGTGGGACTGGCCGGAGGAAGCGGTAGTTCCTCTACCAGACGTGGCCGCTCGGCATCCTGACCTTGTAGTCCCGCGACCGGCCAACGCCCATCACTATGCCCACCTTGTTCCAACGTGTCGTCGACGGGTCCTGGACGCGGACAAGGGCACCAATCTCCAGCGGCTGAAGAGGGCGGGCACGGTCGTCATACCGAGCCTTGGCGTCCTGGGTATGTGTAGCGGCACGGCGGTCGCAGCTCTCGGCTCTGGTCTGCCACTCCTTCGCAAAGGCCTTGGCGTGTGCAGGAACGCAAGAGCGGAGAGGGTGACCATACAGGATCTCGGCAGGGGAGCGTCCTGTGTGGGTGAGAGTATTATGTAACTCCAGGAGTCCTTTGTCGAACTCCTCACAGTCTATGTTGCCTGAAGGGGCCACTTTGAGGATGAGGTGCTTGACTGTCTTGATCGCAGCCTCAGCGTGGCCGTTTGACTGTGGGTATTGGGGTGTTGACACAATGTGGCGGACTCCCCAACGCTCCAGGAATCCTGTGAGGACCCGGCTGGTGAACTGTGGCCCACCGTCCGTCCGCAGACGTACGGGGACTCCCAGGTCACGAAAGAGGTGCCGGAAGTGGCGAATGGTGGCCGCGGACGTCGTGTCCGAGCTACATATTACCACCACAGGCCAGCCAGAGAGTCGGTCGGCGACAACTAGGAAATGTCTCCCAGCTTTGCTGAAGAAATCAGCCGACACGGACTCGACGGGCCTGGTGGGTTCGTCGTCGCACAAGAGGGGCTCCTGCTGTTGACTGGGCTGCATGATCTGGCACGGCTCAGAGGCACGGACCGTATTGACGATATCCGCGTCAATGCCGGGCAAGTACACAGCCTGCCTTGCGCGGCGCTTGGTGGCCTCTGATCCACGATGGCTGTCGTGTAAGCGGACCAGAACGCGACGACGGAGAGCTGCAGGGACAACCACATGGGCACCGTAGAGGACGAGGTCCCCATCTGCGTAGAGGTCCTCATGTTTCTTCCAATACGGGCGTAGGGCGTTGTGGAGGTCAAAACGGTCGCGAGGGAACCCAGTCCTCACACTCTCCAAGAGCTGAGTGTAGTTGGGGTCGTCGCGTGCCACGGTCCGTAGTTCCTCAAGTGCCAGATCACTGTCGGGTGGCGACACTGAGGCCTAGGTGCTGGCGAGGGACTGTACGGCCTGCAAAGTGACGATGTTGCTGACGGAGAAACCGGCCTCGGTGCTGAGCATCTCGTCTTCAGGTGTTGGGCGGCTGACTGGGAAGCGGGAGAGGGCATCCGGGATGCACAACTCCTTACCTGCGCGCCAAGCCGCGGTGAAGACAAAGGCCAAAATCTTCTCCTTCAGGCGCTGGAGGTGTGGATTCTCGATGGCGTCCAGCGAATAGTGGTTAAGAATGGGGACCAAGGGCCTGTGGTCTGTGATGAGGTCGAAGTGCTGTAGGCCAATCAAGTAAAACTTGCACTTCGATAAGGCCCATACCACTACCAGCAGCTCCAGCTCGATGGTAGCATAGCGAGACTCAGCATCGGTGAGGAAATGAGAGCCACACTGTACGAGCCGGTACTTTCTCCACCGTGATCCTGGAGAAGGGCGTAACCAACCCCGTACAGGCGCGAAGCGTCTGTCTGGAGGACGGTGGGGAACGCTGGGTCGAAAGTAGCGAGGATAGGTGGACTTGACAGGGCCTCCTTCAACTTATGAAAGGCGAGGTCGCGGTCAGGGGTCCACGTGAAAGTCCTCTTGGGGCTCATCAGGGGGCGGAGAGGCCTGGCAGCTGCGGAGACGTCAGGAGAAAATTCTGCCAGCTGGTTCACCAGGCCCATGAAAGACCTGAGATCAGTAAGGTTGGCAGGTTTTGCAAAGTCCGCTATGGCGCGAACTTTCTCTGGGTCCGCAGCAATGCCATCCCTTGAGAGTCGGTAGCCGCAGAAAGACACTGCAGGTGCGGACAAGGCGAACTTCTCGGCATTCAGAGTGATGCCGTGTGTCCTACACCTGGTCAGTACCTCGTCGATGCGGCGAAGATGCGTCAGGTAGTCCTCGTCGTAGAGGAGGACGTCATTCACTACCTTCATGCAGTTGGTCACGCCTTGAAGTGCCATGTCACCACGGAGATAGAAGGCGTCCCCCTTAGCAGCGAATCCCATAAGGCCACGGCAGTAGCGGAAGCGTCCGCAAGGCGTTATGAAAGTGGTCAGTGGCTGATCCTCCTTCTTCAGTGGGATCTGCCAGTAACCACAGAGGGCGTCCATTGTCGAAAAGTGCTGTACCTTCGGGTCCACACTCCGTATAGCTGCAAAAGGTGTGGGTGAAGGGTGGGCGGGACGGGACACCTGGCTGTTAAGCTTAGACAAGGCGGAAGTAATCTGCACACCACCGTTAGTCTTAGCCACAGCGACTAGAGGGTGGCACCAAGGGGACGGGTCGTCACCAACGGGTACGATGACACCCTGGGCCACCATGGAATCCAGTTCCTTCTTGACTGAATCCCTGAAGGCGAGTGGGATCAACCGGGGAATGTATATGGCAAACGGCTGCGCATCTTCCCACAGGTGTATCCTCATAGGCGGACCCGCCATGGCCTTCAGTGGCGCGGTCCGTAGGGCCTCCTTTTTCACCAGCACTTCTGAGTACTCCTTCAGGAAGTAGGCCCTTGCGGCTGAAGGAGACGTCTCGCTGTGAAGAGGAAGCAGCATTGACTTGGGTGGAGGCGGGGCGGGAGTGGATGCAGGTTCTGGGCAGCTCTGTGCAGCAGCGCCAGGCGCGTCGCTCGTTGACTAACGCATCCTGCTGGTGGTGTACCGAGCAGCTGGGATCTGCTCAGGAAAGTCTCTGGGCACCACGCCTACCTCCTTGCAGTGCTCCCACGACAACAAGGGTGTAGTGAGAGTAGGCTGCACGTCCATCCATCCGCGACATGACCTGTCGCCGTAGGTGATCTCCGCTTGAAAGGAGCCCATAGCATCCGGCATCTGGGAGCTGTCTGCATTGTATTACAGCAGCTGCGGCGGTGGTCCCAGGTCGCGTTTGGTGAGGCCATTTTCTGGAGGTGCTTCAGGCCTATCACTGTAGCATCAGCTCCGGTGTCAGGTATCACCTCGATGTGACCCGACACATCACCGTGTGTGACGGCGACGCAGATGGTAAGAGAAGCGGTAGCCCTGGGGCGTGTGGTCGATTTCACCCTCCTGATGTGACTCAGCTGCTGCTTGGGGCTGCGTGGGCCATCTGAAGGGGGCTGCGTGCGAAGCACCCCGAGAAAAGTGCTCTGCTTTCCTCCTCGTCTCGGGCTTGTGGGCAAGCGTTGGCGGCAGCACTTGTCGTAGTGTCCATAGCGACCGCCGGCCTGACACTTGTGACCTCGTGCAGGGCACCTGTTTGTGTTAGACCAGTGGCCCTTACGGTCACATCCACGACACAGTGCTTCGGCGACCGGGCATGACTTGGGGCCATGGTGCTTTTCACAGCTGCCACAGGAAGCACTAGGCGGAGGCGTGGAAGAACGTGCGGCAGCCTTCACGTTGTTGGCCGCCTTCTTACCCTTGTTGTACTGTGAGATAGCTCTCACAGCAGGTGGGGCCCGTAAGGCAGAGGTGGCGGGCTTGGTGGCCTCGTATGACCGACATTCAGTCACTACCACCTGGAGTGTGGAGGAAGCGTCCAGGGGGATGAGTCGCTGCACCACCTCTTCTTGCCTGACACTTGTCAAGATCTTGTGCTTGATCCAGGCTTCCTCACATTCCTGGCTGTGCGCCTTGCAGACGTCGATCTCCTCCAACAAACTCTTTAAACGTAAAAAAAAAGTCGTCAAAGGATTCATTCTCCGCCTGCTTGCAGCTGGTGAAGGCGCGGCGACGCAAAGCCTCGTTATTCCGACCTTTAACATGCTCCTGTAAAAGGTCGAGCACATCCGTCACTGAAGACGTAGAATCGCGAGGCACTTGCAACATGTGGTCCAAAACTTTCTGGGTCTCCAGCGACAAACACATCCGCATTTGGATGAGCTGTTTGTTTAGAGGCATACTATCAAGGTCCACCATCGTGGAGTAATCTGTCCACCGCCTCCTCCACTCACGAAAAAGCTGAAACGTGACGTCTGGTGAGAGGGCGGGTGGGGGTTGAACAGATGCCTTGGGAACTGTTGGAGTAGCAAGAGTGCCTGGAGGATGCTGGTGTGGTGGAGAAGGGAGGGTATTGGCGCCTTATTGCACGCTACCTGCGAGTGAGTTAGGGTGGGTTAGCGCCAGGGTCGCCAATATTGCATCAAAGCGCGCCTTTTCCTCCTCTCTTCGTATCTCCTCCCTCTGAAATTCCATCCCTCTGCGTCTCTCGCCCCTGTCGTCCATCCACCTCAGAATTGTGGCAATGTCCGTCGCTGGAGGTGGAGGATGAGAGGCGGTGGGCGCAGAAGCTCCATCTGCGCCCGGTAGAGGGGAAGGTGGGGAGTCGTGTCTCCCATCTTGACGTTGTCCCTTCTTACCGCCCATCTTAGTATGCTTGAACTGCGCTGTTTAGTATACAAAGTGGCTCCTCATCAGCTCGAACCACATATATATGACGTGAACAGCGCAGAAATAACGCATAGAGTCCACTGTTCTGTCCGTGAGTGCGTGCGTGCGTGCGTGCGAGTGTGTGTGTGTGTGTCTGAGAGAGCAAATCGTAGTGGCCTTAATGCGGGTAGCTAGAGCCGCCGTGGAGGTGAGAACGTTAGTGTCTCCCCGGATGTCACACTAGAAGGGCGTACGCCTGCGTGCTCCGTAGGTACCACAAAAAACAGGCCAATGCTCAACTCTCAGCTCTAGACACACTAATACACTGACTCCAACACTGCCACTGTCACTAAAACGCACTCTGACGGCGCAACACTGCACGTCGCGGAGAAACACAACACAACACACTAGAGTCGACGCACATCACTGGCAGACGTAACCGTCGGCATTGTTTACGACACTTGTAAGTGCACAAATCCTATTCACTGCTCCATGAAGGTTCCAAGTGTTCCCTGAAGAAGGCAGTGATGGGTAGGGAAACACCGGGTAACACTGAAGTCCATTTATTAACTGATAGGAGAAATACAAGTAGTGACTAACGTGTGCCATGCACGACCCACGGAGCCAGACTGAGGCTGCATTGCCATATGGCAGCCTCGGGGCAATGTTGCCACATAACACGTGCATTGTTGCCACGTAATTACATACATAGATGCTACTCGGCACAGTAGCTTAGATACATAACCTACAAAAGGTACCCATTGCCCTATCAGCCTCGCAACTGCCATGTGATAAGGGAATATTACGTGAATGTATGCTATATACTGTATATCAATGAAGAGACTTTGTACGTCATTTTCGGAACATAGAAGTTACAATTTTATTTAAACATTAATAAATACATCTTCTATTCTTCATTTATATTGTATTTTCCTCTTTAAAACATGTGTGAACTTTTTGTTCTCACTCGCGTTAACTGTGAATTCGAAGTTGCCCCTTCGAACTTCGCATGCTTTTTTTTAGTTCACCTGGCAGACGAAAATGGTATACATTGACGCCACTGTGCCCCATACTCCAGGGAACTACCAATTTTAACTAATATTAATGAACTCCCACATTTCGTTGCAAAAATACTTACATATATACAGAAAAATATTTTATGTATCAAATACCAGCCCTGCTCACACATCATTATACGAAATTATATTTACATAACTTGAGGTAACATGCCTAAAAAATATTTCATTATGCACAGCGCAATGCACCACTGTACATTATGCCATGCATAACACCCCCCTCCTTTAAATAAAACCCGGAGGGTTTTACATTGGCAACACACAGTCATCATATCTACCTAATATGGCCTAGACAGAGTATCAGCAATAATGTTATCCTTCCATCTTCATACGTCTAATTTCAAAGCAATAATGTTATCCTTCCACCTTCATGTGCCTAATTTCAATATCACAATACAACACCATTTTATCAGGTCTATCACAATAGGGTTTCAACAGATTCACATGTACTAGTCTTTTAGTTTTTATACTTTTAGGCGTGGCTACGATATAGTTAACATCTACCTTACTCAAAACTTCAAAGGGATCCTGATACTTAGCTTGTAGGGGAAACTTCCTAATGGGCAAGAACAAAAGCACATTATCCACAACATTAAATTTTCTATCTTCTGCAGTTTCATCTTCTACTCGATTCTCATACAATAATTTCAAGGGATCAAGGATATTCCGGCCAAATATCAGTTCACTTGGTGAGAATCCCAAACTAAACTGTGTAGTACATCTGATAACACGCAATAGATGTAATATAAACCAACATATAATATAATATAAACCAAGTGCACGCACAGGTATAACTTCCGGGTATACAGTATAGTGGATGCACACATCACCGGTAACAAATATTCATTATCACACTCAGTTTTAGGAAGAGGGCCCACACAATCAATGATTACTTGAAAATTTCTCACCAACAGCAGGTATAGGTTTTAAAGGTGCAGGTGACAATACTTGATTGGGCTTACCAGCTAACTGGCATACATGACATGTCCGGTAAAAATCTCCTATGCCTGAGGAAAACACTAGATTCATAATGGCTCTCTGGTTCTGATACGTCCCTAGCAAATAATGGAACCACCGACTGGTCAGACTCTTGAGCAGAAATCAACATCTCTCTTGGGACAGGAAGGCTACTGAAATCAACATTCACATGATCCTTAGAATCTACCTTTACATCACTTGACACATCACTAACAGGTTGATCTACTAAACCTGCATCTAACTGCTTTGGCTTAATATCAAACAGTCCATTCAAATCATAATCAGGCAAAACACCACATTGATCACTCACATCAGTCCCATATGTCACCATTTTAGCTTGACTACGGGTTACAGCACCAGAAGGGAATAACCCAACACACTTACTCACAAGGTCTGCAGCAGGGTTATTACTCAAAGTCGTAGAGCACACAACTGGATCCGGAACAACAAGGCTACCAGCTATATTATTTCCCAAGAGGAACGTTACTCCTTCCACTGGCAAGCCCTTCTGAACCCATATTGTAACTGGCGGAGACAAAAGGTCCGTCCGAAAATACACTTTGCACAAAGGAACGCAAGTGGTTCCACTAGCGGCCCGCAACACAACATGCTCACCAGTATAGGCCTCTTCCACAGATGGAAGAGCACTTTTTAACAGAATACTAAGTGAAGTACCAGTATTCCTCAAAATACTCACAGGGACAGCAGGACTACCCTCGGACACAGACACAAAACCAGGAAACTGAAAGGGCTGGAACAAATCTTTAGGATTCACACAAACTGGGTCAGAACCGCAGCAACATCATCTGCTGAAACAAATGCAAAATTAGCAACAGGCGTTTCATGGGACTCCTTAGCTTTGAGCTTATGACATTGGGCAATATAGTGACCAGGCTTTCGACAATCTAAACACACAGAAGTCATAACCCCGCTAAATCCATTGCCACCATGACCATCAGAACCTCCGCCAACATTCTCAAAGGAGGGTTTATTACCTCTGTTACCAAACGGGTGCTTACTACCTTGGGCTGGAGTCACGGCTGGGCCTGGAACCTCATTAACTTTATGTTTATGAATAAGATTGAAATTTTCCGCCAAATCGGCAGCTCTCTCAATAGTTGTAGCTTCCTTTTCACAAACGTACATACGGACGTCTGTGGGGACACCTGTCAAATACTGCTCTAGTGCAATCAATTCACATTGTTCATCATAGGTTTTAACTCCACTAGCCGATAGCCATCTGTTGAGCAACTTAGTGACAGTGTGACCATATTCGATACATGACTGATCGGGCAATTTGAATGTATTTCTAAATTTATCTATTTATGGCTGCTGTCAACCGGCAAGATTTCAAAATGGCTTCCTTGACCACAGAATACTCATTTTGCTGGGAACTGGTTAGGGACAAGTAAGTGGAACAGCCTTTGCCCACAAGGACACTGGATCAGCAGGGGCCAATACTGCTGGGGCCATGAAAGTGTTGTGGCAATCTGCTCAAATTGGATGAACAACTCTTCCGAATCATGTTCGTCAAATTTTGGTACAAACTTTGTCACTTTAATTACATCAAACTTTACGTCACATGACTCCAGAGTAGCTCTCTTGTCCAACAACTCTAACTGGAATACCTGTTCTCTTTCTCTGCCCTCCCTATCTTTTTCCTATAACCTTAACTTCATTTCCCACTCCAGCTTCTCCCTTCCAAACTTCAACTCTATTAACTTTACTGACGGATCTTCCTCCATCTCACCCAGTTGGACTGCAGACTCCTCCAAAATTGACTCTTCCACCAAACTTCTAATTACAGCATTTTTGACAGTTGCCTTTTTCCAGTTTGACTTAACCCAATCATCTTTACGAATGGTACTACGCTCCAAACTTAACATTGAGGGTTCAGCAATGAACTTAGCTAAGACAAAAGGCTTCATTTTAAACATATATGGCAACTTACCTACTAGCGGAGAAAACTTGTACCAAAAAATTAATTCGCAAACTTCACCCGTGATGATATTAACTGTTTAACTTAATTTCACTTAATTTTAACCAAAGTTTCCCAGACACAGGCCCCCATTTTGTTATGCCATTACTTATCAACTTGAATTACGTTATGGATTAATATACAAATGAGGGCAAATATGGCACAACAAAAACAAAAACAAAAGACAAGTTGGCAACTAAGCACAACTTAGTCCAAGATTCAATCACAGCCCTCTCTATACCCTAACAGTTCAGGAGTGAAGGTTTGGAATTATACACATTACAAAAGATTTAAATAAAATTTAATAAAAAAAAATTACCATAATAAGTGTGTAGGTTCCATAGGATAAATTAATTCAAGAGACTAAAGAATAAACATAATCCTTAATAAACCAATAATATATGCTCAGTAAATAACCATGAACTACTTTGTAATAACCATTGATTACACTTTACACTAAATAAATAATTATAGAGCAGCTCTGAATAGATAATACTCAACTAAACTCTATTTAAAAAGGTATCCACCACTGACAAACTGAGACTTCCTCCTGTTCCCAAGGCCAGCCAGTAACTGAGATCACTACATAGAGTCCATACTCCAGGTAACTACCAACCTATAACTAATATTAAGAAACTCCCACATTAAGCTTCAAAAATACCTACATACATACAGAAAAAATATATTAGGTATCAAATACCAGCCCTGCTCACACATCATTCTATGAAATTATATTTACATAACTTGTGGTAACATGCCTAAAAAATATTTCAATATGCACAACGCAACGCACCAATGTACACTCGCACCAAAAAGTATCAGTGCAGGGTGAGATCGACGACTTCCGAAACGATACGTATACACTGTGATATGTCGGGAAGGTTGGTAAGTGTATCCTCATAAGCTCCCCCCCCCCCTCCACTAGGTGTTGCCATATGGCTGACAATCAATGTGTTTGTTTCCTCTTTTCGGATTGTTGCTTTGTGTCGACTGAATGATGAGCGAGGGTTCGGTCTCGGTGAACGTGGGTTTAAAACAGAGGCAATATGAAGCAGTAGAGATCTACACATGCCAGACGACATGGAAACCTCAGAGGGAACACGAGGAGCTATTATTTCCCTTCATAACGAAGGGTTCGGCGTCACAGATATTAGCCGGCGGGTTGGTGTCCACAGGAACACCGCTGCACGATGGATTCGGCGATACCTCGAAACTGGTGCTACAGACAACAGATCTCGGAGCGGCCGTCCACACTGCACCACCCCTCAGGACGACCAGGTTGAGTGGTTTATTTGGTAGCATAAATTTATGTGGCAATATTCACAAGTATCACAAATAATTTTGTTAACGGGGAGCTCCTCATATTTCATACTGTCTATTTATCACTTCCCGACCTTATTTATAACGGTTTGTTTCACTTGACCAGGGCTGCCAACATACGGCTGGAACAACTCCCCATTCCCACTTTCCCAATACTTATCGTCACTGGTCTCAAAATGTTCACACTACAGTATGCACCGATACTTTTTGTTGCGAGTGTACATCACGCCATTTATATTAATACAATATTATGCACTATTATAAACTATCATACACCATTATACACTATTATACACTACACTTACTATTGTACACTATTTTACACTATTATACACCATTACACACCATTATACACTAATATAAACTACTATACACCATTATACACAATTATACACTGTTATACACAATTATACACTATTATACACTGCTATACACAATTATACACTATCATACACAATTATACACCATTGTAAACCATTATACACTGTTATAAACTATTATAAACTATTATACACCATTAAACAGTATTATACACTATTATATACTATTATACACTATGCTTACTATTATGCACTATTATACACTATTATACACTATTATAAACTATTATACATTATTATGCACTATTATACACTTTTATACACTATTATACACCATTATACACTATTATGCACTATTACACACCATTATGCACCATTATACACTATTATACACTATGCTTACTATTATACACTATTATACACTCTTATAAACTATTATACAATATTATACGCTATTATAGACTATTAAAAACTATTATACACTATTATAAACTATTATACACTATTATACACTATTATAAACTGTTATACACAATTATACACTATTATACACTATTATAAACTATTATACCCTATTATACACTATTATACACTATTACACACTATTATACACTATTATGCATTATTATACACTATTTTACTCTATTATAAACTATTATACATTATTATACACTATTATACACTATACTACACTTTTGTGTTTTGTTTTTTGTGTTTTATCCTCTTCTCCATTGATCGGCTCGTTAGCCGCTTAGGCGATCGGTCACGTCTCTGTTACGCACTGTTGGCAAGTACTGGGTATGCACCGGCTCCTGAATGTACCTGAACCTGCTCCAGTGTTGGTCAAGTCTGGTCTTGAAAGAGCTCACATATGGTGCCGTCACAACACTTTCTGGTAGATTGGTCCAAGAGTTCACAACTCACACTCCGAAAAAGTTTGCCATCACAGTTTTCTGGACTTGCGGCTTCTTCAATCTTGAGCTGTGACCCCTTGTGGGGCGAGCATCCGCCAGCTCCAAGTAAGGACACTCGATTTAGTAGTGCCCCTTGAGATGCTTATACACCTCAATTAGGTCACCCCTTGCCCGTCTGTAGTATAAGCTAGACAAGTTCAGGCGCTCCAATCTCTCAGGGTAGCTGAGGTGCCGAAGTGCAGGCACCAGTCTGTGGCCCTCCTTTGAACATTTTCAACCAACTGGCAGTCCCTAGCATACCTCGGGGACCAGACGGGGTGACAGTACTCCATATGGGGAAGCACTTCACTCTTGCAGATCGTTACGAGGGGCGGACCGTCTAGATATCTGAACGACCTTCTTATAAGACCCAATAATTTATTTTGCCTGATTTACCTTCTTCTCGCAATGGCCCGAGAACTTCAGCTCATTGTCAACATACACACCTAGGTCCTTCTCACATTCAGTCTCAAATAGGGCAGTTTCTTCATCCCGTTGGGACATACGAAACGCCTCCTTACCGTTGGTACGCCTCAGGTGCATCCTCTTATACACTATTCTATACGAACTATTATACACCATTATATACTATTATACACTATTATACACTATACTATACTTACTATTCTCCACTATTTTACACTTTTATACACTATCATACACTATTATACACTATACTATACTTATTATTCTACAGTATTATACACTATACTATACTTACTATTTATACACTATACTATACTTACGATTATACACTATTATACACTATACTATACTTACTATCATACACTATTATACACTACATTATACTTACTATTATACACTATTATACACCATTATACACCATTGTACTATACTTACTATTATACACTATTATACACTATTATACACTATTATACACCATTATACACTATTATACACCATTATACACTATTATACACCATTATACACTATTAAACACTATTCGTCAAATTAATATTTTTTTCATGTCCGTTAAACGAAAATCTGTTGGCCGAGGTGCTGTTATGGGTACAGTACAGAACAGTACAGTACAGTACAGTAATGGAAACCCCTCGAAATAGAGGGTGGCCGGCCCAAGGGACACCTAGACACAACACAACAGCCAAACCCTAAGTTAACGAGCTGCATGACCCAGTGTTTAAGGGGTAGAAGCTGTCGTCAATACAACAACCACACCTTTAGTTAACGAGCTGCATGACCTAGTGTTTAAGGTGTAGAGACTGTCACCAACACAACAACCACACCCTAAGTTAACGAGTTGCATGACCCAGTGTTTAAGGTGTAAAAGCAGTCGCCAACACATCAACCACACCCTAAGTTAACGAGCTGCATGACCCAGTGTTTAAGGCGTAGAAACTGTCACCAACACAGCAGCCACACCCTAAGTTAACGAGCTGCATGACCAAGTGTTTAAGGTGTAGAACCTGTCGCCAACACATCAACCACACCCTAAGTTAACGAGCTGCATGACCCAGCGTTTAAGGTGTAGAAGTTGTTGCCAACACAACAACCACACCCTAAGATAACGAATTGCGTGACCCAGTGTCAAGGAATAGTCCATGAAGACCGGACAACTCGCCAACTGCACTGGCTAACCATTACCTCGGAACACAACCTGCAAATCGATAAACATCCAGGTTCCCAATTACTGCTATGTAGACAGAGGCAAATGGTGTAAAGAAATTTGCTCATAGTTTCACCCTGCCTGGGGATTGAACCCCGGCGGTCCACCTGCTTGCAAGGCGAGCATGCTGACCATTACACAAGAGGTCGCCACGAGTACAGTACAGTACAGTACAGAAGAGTTCAGTACAGTGCAGAACAGTACAGTACAGTACAGTACAGTACAGTTCAGAACAGTACAATAGAGTGCAGTACAGTTCAGTACAGTATGGTGCAGTACAATACTTTTATATTTTTACTTTTATCCTCTTCACCACTCATCGTCTTGTTGGCCGCTTGAGGGATCGGTCACGTCTCTGTTATGACTGTTGGCAAGCACTGGGCATGCACTGGCTCCTGAATGTACCTGAACCTGCTCCAGTGTCTGGTCTTGAAAGAGCTCACACACGGTGCCGTCACATCACTTTCTGGTAGATTGGTCCAAGAGTTCATAACTCACACTCCGAAAAAGTTTGCCATCACAGTTTTCTGGACTTGCGGCTTCTTCAATCTTGAGCTGTGACCCCTTGTGGGGCGAGCATCCGCCAGCTCCATGTAAGGACACTCGACTTAGTAGTGCCCCTTGAGATGCTTATACACCTCAATTAGGTCACCCCTTGCCCGTCTGTAGTATAAGCTAGACAAGTTCAGGCGCTCCAATCTCTCAGGGTAGCTGAGGTGCCGAAGTGCAGGCACCAGTCTGTAGCCCTCCTTTGAACATTTTCAACCAACTGGCAGTCCCTAGCATACCTCGGGGACCAGACGGGGTGACAGTACTATAGATGGGGAAGCACTTCACTCTTGCAGATCGTTACGAGGGGCGGACCGTCTAGATATCTGAACGACCTTCTTATAATACCCAATAATTTATGTGCTTGATTTACCTTCTTCTCGCAATGGCCCGAGAACTTCAGCTTATTCTCATCATACACACCTAGGTACTTCTCGCATTTATTTTCAAATAATGCAGTTTCTTCATCCCGTTGGAACATATGATGCACCTCCTTTCCGTTGGTACGCCCCATGTGCATCCTATTGCACTTCGTGACATTGAATCACAGCAGCCATTTCTTCGAACATTCTTGGAGCTCACAGATATCCTTCTGCAGCTCTTTATAGTCAGCATGGCTCTTGATTTCCCTAAATAACTTGGCGTCATCGGCAAACATTTGTATGGAGGAGTGTACAACGTCAGACATGTCATTTATGAAACAAACAAACAAACAACTGCGGGCACAATGCACTTCCCTGTGGTACCCCGCTTGTGACAGGTACAGATGATGATTTCGTGCTAATAATCACCACACACTGCTTCAGGTCATGTAGAAAGTCTTCTATCCACGCTAGGACATTTCCCCGAATTCTGTATCCTTCCAGTTTGATTTTCAGCCTTTCGTGGGATACACGGTCGAAAGCCTTGGCAAAATCTAGGTATATATTGTCGATATTGCCACCCCATTCCAGAATATGGGTCCAAATATCCAATACTTTGAGCAATTGTGTTAAGCAGGAACGTCCCGGCATAAAACCGTGTTGTCAGTCCTTTACTAGGTTGTATTCGTAGTAGATGCTGCATTGTGGCATCTCTGATAATACTCTCAAGCACTTTATATATTATGCTTGACAGGCTCACCGGTCTATAGTTGTTCGTGAAGTGACTAATGCCCTTCTTGAAGATAGGATTCACATAAGCGACTTTCCAATCACTGAGGACCTTTTGTTCATCTCGGCATTTACAAAACAGGATCTTCAGGAGGTCGGCAAGCTCGTTGCACAACTCTCGTAGCACTCTGGGATGCACCATATCAGGGCCGGGACTCTTATGGACCTTTAGCTGTAATATGCAGTACAGTACATTACAGTTCATTACAGTACAGTAAAGTACAGTACAGTACAGCACAGCACATTACAGTACATTACATTGCAGTACAGCACAGTACATAACAGTACATTACAGTACAGTACTAGGGTGTGTCATACGGAGGCGAATTTTTTTTTTGGAGTTTGAAAAATCGGCCCATGGTATTAATGATGTAGTTCTATGTGCAGAATCATGTGATATCTGCAGATTTGAAAAGTTTTCATTTTTTGCTAGGTAAATTTTAACATGAAATCTTATGAAAATTCAGTATTCCCACCCTTTTACCAACACCACTAAATAGCTTATTTAAAGTAAAGTAAATGTATCAGGTTAATTTATTAGGATGAAAATGATCCAGAATAGTGAAACGAATGATCTTGACACATTTATTAAATTTAATATTCCTTTAGAAAACAAAATCATCAAATACAAAAACCGGTTTTACTACTACGACCCGGTGTTGCTGCACACCATAGAGAACATGTCTTTCTTGCTTCTGTTTCTACTCATCACCTCCCTGCTGACCACCTGAGCTCGGATGTAGCCTTCCCTCCTCTCCTGGCTGTACACGTGACTGCTGGCCTCGCTCACTTGCTGTACACAACGCTCTATACTCTGGGTGTGCGAGGGCCAGGCAGGGACATGCATGGGGTTGTCCAGGAAAGCTCTGACTTGAACATTGGTGAGGCTGCAGGTAAGAGAGGGCTCACTGCCAGCCTGGATGTTTTCCAGATCTATGAGATCAGTGAGGGTCTTGGCACCTAGATTGACTTCAGGAGTCTTCCTGACCCTGAAGGAATCGTCACCAACTGATTCGTCATGCCCAGATCCTCTCATAAGTCTCATATCCAAGATCTTTTTGACTGCCACTCTTCTCTCCTCCTCATCCTTACTGCAGAGCATTGTCTGCAGAACTGCCTCGGGATGAGCATACCAGGAAGATCTCCTCACAGTCTGCTCCACAATCTGAACAACCTTCCTTGGCTGACTCCTCAGGAGCTCAAGCTGGAAGAGAACATGCCTCGGACCTTCGGAGAACGATGACTTGACCTTGGTGTTGAACCAATTTGGCAAGTAGACACTCACGATGAATTGGACAATAAGTCTCAGGTTGTGAAGCTGGTTCCCTTTCAGTTTATGATGAGCGACCCAAATTCTGCAGAACCTGAGAGCCGTTGTGAGCCACCTAGAATGTGAGACTGGACCTATCTGCAGGTAAGCAAGTCTATCAGGCATAACCCCAGTTTTGATGGCACTGCAAATCATGTAACCATAGTACTGGTCAGTACTCAGGTCGTCAATGACAGTATGTGCAAGCTCAACGAGTTGAGGGCCAACTGTGATTTTTTCAAAGCTCGGATTTATTTCTAACTCAGTGGCAGAGTCCAGCATCTTGCCAAGAGGACCAGACCATCTGTTGTTTGAAAGAGTCTTGCCATCCAGCTCCTGGATCAGATGTCTGAGTGGCAACTCGTTGGTGTGGAGGTCACAAACAATCCAGACCAGCTTCCTCCCAATCTTCCGCTCTATCCACTGTATGACCCCCCCTTGCCACCCTGTGTTCGTGTTGGTGCTGTCCCCTCCAATGGCCTGCAGGGTCTGGTCTACGTTCCTCTCTCTGAGCCAGTTCACAATGTTATCTGCCACTATCTCAGCTGGTTTCCTGATGTCATCTTTCTCTGGAGTGAAATGCCACAAATACTTCCCTCCTGGTTCACTGCAGCAGGAGTAGTGTTCCTCCTTCACCATGGCAGGGAACAACTTGTCAGAATCTCCAACTTTCATGAACACTTTAGTGTCATCCTTTCTCCCATCAAAGAACAACAATTGATTCCATTTTCTCTTATCCCCTTATCAAACTCCTCTTCTAGGTTACTGACAAGTTTCTCCTGAGCTCTCCTTACTTTGTTATGATCTATCACCAGGTGAACATCATCAGGTGTTATCAAACCACCGTCAATCCAGGCAGCTGTTGCTATCTCTGCAGTTTCTCTGAGACCAGTGTGGTGTCGCATGCTGGCCAGAGTTATGCTCGGAATATCTTTCCTATTTCGAATCTTATGCCTGGAAGGTTTGGGATCATTATTTTCTGGGTTAGGGACAAAGTCACCATTCTCCTGGTCAGCACTCGGATCAGCCATGGGGAAGTCATTAAACTCTGAATCAGCTTGACTCCAATCATCGGCCTTTTTTACCTCACCCTGGGCCTTCTCAAGTCTCTTTTCCTCGGCAACTCTTCTCCTCTTCTGTCTCTCTGTGGCAGCCTCCTGTCTCTTGGACTCCGGAATATCTTGTCTAGAAATCATGAGAGCCCCTATACTGCCAGTCTTCTCTCTCTGTGCTTTGACAAATGCCAGTTCGATCACAGGAATCTTCAGTTCACGCTTGCAAATACAGGAGATGTGGGCCTCGGATTTACAGTCACGATCGCATCCAAACTCAGGACAGAGAACAATTGGGCACTTGCAAGTAATTATGTCAAATATCTGGTCCAGTTGCTTGGCAAAGCTGTCCTTAACTGCAAGTTTTCCTATCCCAAGAGAGATATCTCTTGCCTTTTCCCAACTGGCTAGCAGTCTCTCACTAATCTTCTTCTGACTTATTATGACTGGAGGCTTGAACTGAGCGTTAGCCAGAGTGTACTGTGCCAAGACAGCTTTGGTCATATCACTGGCAATGTCTTTGTTTGTGTAAGTTCTTTGGTTCTTTTCACTGATTTGCCTGATTAAAACACCGTATCTGAAAGCATCTCTCAATGTAGGCAACTCCGACTTCAGGAGCTCTCTCCCAGACCCGAGATAGTGACTGAGATGGCTGGATTTTTGGTTCCTCGTCCTGACACAAGCAGCCATCGCAAATATTATCAACTTATAAATGCATCAGAATCTAAAACAGAAAAAAATATTGTTACTTGGGTTGTTAAAGAATGAAGTCAGAAAGCAATGTTCACTATTTAATTGTAATGCACTAATGCAGATTTTCGATAAATTTCACTCTAAAATTTACCTAGCAAAAGGTTGCAAAATATTGAAACTGAAATTATTTTCTGTTTATATACACTAAAATCTACCAGAAAAGTGATGGGCCATTAGTTTTAGCTGATCTTCCCTCCTATGACACACCCTAGTACAGTACATTACAGTACAGTAGGTGTTGGTCACACAATATATATATATATATATATATATATATATATATATATATATATATATATATATATATATATATATATATATATACAGTATATATTGTGTATATATATATATATATATATATATATATATATATATATATATATATATATATATATATATATGTCATGTAGATCCACAATGAAAACGTGGATAAGATAAATCTTGATAAATTCACACGGGAAAAGGGAAACAACGGAGCACCTTAGCTAGTCACGTCACCCCCTTTCTCTTAAGCTCCTCTACGTGTGTTTTGGTGTGGGGATTAGTGGATGACATCATTATGACCTGACCTCATGTTTTTAAGGTCACCCTGTATATTTAAGCCCCTGTCTGTCCATGTAATCCAGTTGCCTCTGAAGATGTCTTGAATAAAGACGAAAGCTAAGGTGCTCCGTTGTTTCCCTTTTCCCGTGTGATTTTATCAAGATATATATCTATATATATATATATATATATACTTCATTTTTAGTCCATATAACACGCGGACTTTGAACATATAATCAACGACCTCACCAGCAAGGAATCGAACTCTCGACCTACTGGGTGTGACTAGGGAACGCTTACCGGCTAGGCCACAAGGACACTAAAAGCAGTTCTAGACTCTGTTATATTTCACACAAAGCCTGTTCATCGAGCTGATGGCGCCGTGAACCTCATTGGGAAACTGCCCGTGCCTCTTATGTGGTGTCAGTAGCATTTTACCGAATCCAGCTGGTATGAAACGCGAGGTACATATATATACTTCATTTTTAGTCCATATAACACGCGGACTTTGAACAGGCTTTGTGTGAAATATAACAGAGTCTAGAACTGCTTTTAGTGTCCTTGTGGCCTAGCCGGTAAGCGTTCCCTAGTCACACCCAGTAGGTCGAGGGTTCGATTCCTTGCTGGTGAGGTCGTTGATTATATATATATATATATATATATATATATAGTAGTTCTTGATTTGATAAGTGGCAGGGCTGAGGTAAGCACTTTGTTGGTTTTGCTTTATTGTAGAAAAATATAGTTTCACAGGTACTGAGTTCAGTTGAGAGTATACTGTACCTTCTCTGCTGAGGGAAATGTCTTGGTACACTTGGTACACTTGTATCGGAGAGCACTTAAGTGAGATGTTCACTGGGTAACAGGTGATATGATAATATCTCCCTCTCAGCAGGGAGAGGGATTTGTCAGGTGTTCCTTACAGGATACGCCTCAGGTTGTTGTTGTTGAAATGTGTTGGCCAAGCTTGACCTAGCCTGCTCCACAGAGGAAATGTCAACTCACCAATTGATTCATACTCATGGATGAATGACTTGGTGAATATATGGGTAATATACATTTGGGTAAATATTTATATAATACAAATTGTGCTGTTACATTAAAGGGCCGGATTCAGGTGTGGGCAAAGTGGGCAGCTGCCCAGAGGCCTCCACAATCTGGGGGCCTCCACATATTACAATATTTTATTTATTTGTTTATTCATTTGGATTATTTTTATTTTCATTCTTTAAAATTCATGTTTATCTATTCCATCACGTAAAACTATATTCAGCATGAAGCGTGATAGAAATTAGGCTAGCTTCTCCTTGAAATTTATGAATATCTGGTTTTCCTATGAACCGTATATTTTTAATGAATGCTTTTGTTTTTGTTGCTAATAATATATTTAGAATTCCACAAACATATATTGAAAAAAAATTTACTCTACTGTACATGGAATAACGAAATTGAGATTAAACAAATAATAACTGCACATGGCTTCAAAATTCTCCAAAGAAGTGTTCAAATTTCTTGAATACCTGGTTTTCCTATGAACCGTATATTTTTAATGAATGCTATTGTTTGTGTTGCTAATAATATATTTAGAATTCCACAAACATATATTGATAAAAAATGAACTACTCTACTGTACATGGAATAACGAAATTGAAATTAAAAAAACAAAAATAACTGCACACGGCTTCAAAATTCTCCAAAGAAGTGTTCAAATTTCAAATTTTTCCCGGGGGGCTTACAGCGCCCCCCGGAGCTCCCAGATATTTAGGCTCGCTTCACTCGCCACCCCACCCTCTTGGGTAGTTATAATGAGGGGGGCCTCCACAAAGAGGTTACCCATGGGCCTCCAAAGGTCTAAATCCGGCACTGAGTACATTACAGTACATTACAGTATAACACAGTACAGTACAGTATACATTACAGTACAGTACAGTGTACAGCAGAGTACAGTATACAGTACAGTACAATACAGTAGAGTAGAGTACAGTACAGTATACAACACAATACAGTACAGCACAGTACAGGTCAGTATACAGTACAGTACAATACAGCATACAGTGCAGTACAGTGCAGTACAGTACAGCATAGTTCAGTACAGTACAGTAGAGTGCAGTGCAGTACAGTAGAGTATACAGTACAGTACAGGTCAGTATAGTACAGAACAGTACAGCACAATACAGTACAGTAAAGTACAGTACAGTACAGTACAGTATACAGTACAGTACAGTACAGTACAGTATACAGTACAGTACAGTACTGTATACAGTACAATACAGTACAGTATACAGTACAGTACAGTATACAGTATACAGTACAGTATAGTACAGTACAGTAAAGTACAATACAGTACAGTACAGTACAGTACAGTACAGTACAATGCAGTACAGTATAATACAGTACAGTATAATACAGTACAGTACAGTTCATTACAGTACAGTACAGTATATAAAAGGATCTATGTAATAATACGAAATAATGATATATTTTATACACTCCTGTAGTCTTACTCATCTCAATAGTATTAAATTTCTTCAATGCAAATACCTAACATGTTGTTCTGAAGGAAGCTAATCCCTGTGTGTTCACTGTAATAATGATAATAAAAATAATAATAGTAGTTCTGTAATAATAATAATGTACTGTAAGAAAAATGATAATAACAATAATAATAATAATAATAATAATGATAATAATAATAATAATAATAATAATAATAATAATAATGCAATAATAATAAATAATAATAATAAAATACTGTAATAATTATAATAATAATAATAATAATAATACAGTACAGTAATACCTGTACAAGTATCTCCATAAGCTAGAACCCTCAAACCCAGAACTCTCTGATAGCTGGAATTTAAATTTCCTCAGAAATTTTTTCCAAAAGCCTGAATTTTCCAGAATATTAATGCTTTGGAACGCTTTTCCAAGGGGCACCTTTTCCGGAAAATTACAAGAACATTTTTACGCTACCTGTAAAATTCTGAGGATGGGGGATATTTCTCCGGGTACGAGAGATGATGTACTGGGCAATTTCTGGAACTTCCGAGAAAATTTTTTTGTTACCAGGAATATTCTGGGGATGAGGGATTTTTCCCGTAACTGCTCTGCACTAACTGTTCCGGCTAACGGAGATATCAAGGGTAATGTAGTAAGTGTAATACAATAGTAATAACAATAGTGCAGCACGCCCGGATATTTCGTGAAGTTTTATTTCTCTTCTGACTTTTCTCATTCTCTCTACATTTACTATATCTGTGACATTTGTCGTTGGCTCAACTACTTGGAATTTGTTTCCATATTCTTTTGCTCTAATAACGTACGGACCTGTGAATTTAGGTGAGAGTTTTGATGTGTTCCGGCGCTTTTATCATTACTTTGTCTCCTATTTCTAGAGTTATAGGCTTAGATTTTTTATGTTGCTTGCAGATCACTTCAGCACGTGATGCTGCTAAGTGTTTTCGTACTTTTCCATGGATGCTTGTGAAAACATTGATTTGCTTCTTGGCATAGTCATCCATGTTGTACACATGTTGTGGGGTTCCTGCTAGTAGATCATATGACAAAGTTTTATCGGTACCTTTTAATATGTAGTATGGCTATTTGCCAGTAAAGCTATATATTGATGGACGCTGCAACTTGTGGAAGCCAGTCCTCCCACAAACTATGCGTTGGATTCACCATATGTGCGATCAACCAACCAATTTGAAGATGGATGGTAGGCAGTTGTGAAGGTGCCGACATGATGGCCTTGAGTTCACAGTTACTTAGCTTCTGCCGCTTGCGGTCGTGCGACACTTCTGACTGGTGTGCATCCATGGTGGAAGCTCCTTTTATCCTTTGAAAACTGGCTAAGAATTCCTTTCTTGATGGTTCGTCCTGGTTTGGCGTGTTACTGCACATAGAATTTCTCGAGAAGTGCAGGAGATTCGAGTGGAAGCTATAGCAGCCATCTATGCCGCACCTTGTCTTCTGGATGCACTTGCCCATCCGGTGAGCGCGATCCAAGCAGGTGAAAAAGCGACGTTCTTCACGTACGAGTGAAGTTCGCCCTCCATTCGACATGTTGAGGAATGCTTGGCATCTCTGCAGAGGGTGATATCCAGGGCACAACAGGCAAGTGCGGCCGTCCTTTCCTCTCACCTCCTCTCTTCCTGAAGTTACTAGGCCCGCAGATCTCCTTTCTGATGAGGAAGGGTATGGGTGTGAGCCTGCTTGTCTGCCGCTCGGCATTTCTTGCCTTTGTCCTCTCGAAGCCCTCCGTGTCCTGTCTAGCATCTCCAGTACAAAATCCTTCATCCACTCGACTCCTGGAGAATTCCAGTGTCTCCTTTCATAGTCATATGCTCTATCCTCGTATCGCTCCCTGATCTTTCCCGTGAATCTCTTAGCCAAAGTATTCAGTGATTCGTACGTGTCAATTTCGTGTAGTTTTCCCAGTACCTTTAAGTTGTTTACGCAATTTCTCAGATCGTCCACGAGCTCCTGAAGTCCTTTAATGTTATCTGTTCTCACGGCTGGGCCACATAGGACCTTGCCTATTAGTTCTTGGATGTACAGTAGGCTTGCTTGTTGCCGTAACGCTCTTCTAGCAAGGATACAGCTTGTTCGTAGCCTGCCCTGGGGTCTTCTATTTGCAGGCACGCTCTTAGGGATTTCTTAGCACGGCAGGTGTAGGCCGAAAGAAGTGTTTCCAATTTTAGTGCATAGGCTATGGGCGCCTTCCCAATGTGTCTTTGGAAGGCATGCTTGAACTCCCAATACTCGTCACAAGTTCCTCTGTTGAACCTCGGCATCGGCACCTGGGGAAGCCTCATAGTGGCCATTAACTCTTCCAGTCTCTGGGTTGGTAGCATCGTGTCCGATGGCCTCCCTTCCATCCGTCTTGGGCGTTCTCGCTGTATATCTTGTACTTGGTTTTTCTACCAGTCACTGCTCCCGGAAAGTGGGTATGACGGGTGGAAACATGTTCCCTCTCTCCTGATGAGATGTTCCTGACTCTGAGGCGCTGAGTATTGGGAACCCTTCATGGGTGGGTCTCAAGGTGTAGCAGCTAGACACTCTTGGTTCCGGCGGTTGACAACGTGTCTTGTGGATCCCCTCACTCGTTTCCAGAAAAGGCCTTCCTCCTGGTAATGACAGCATCTCACCAAAGTCCTCCGTATTGCCTAAAGTCTGCAGTTGCTCCATATGATCTTTCATATTCTGCATCATTGCCGTCAATTGGGTGAGTGTCCGCTGATAACCCCGATTACCTTGTTCATCCGGCCTGCTGGTTTCATCCTTCTCTTGGGTGAAAGGGTTTCTCCACTTCGCCCTGGCTGTGAGAGTGACCGGTTAGCATCTCCGTCGTTCGGGGCCTCCAGGTCTTCTACGCTGGCTAGGCTTATCCCCTCTGCCTTGATCCCTTCCATGACTGGTGGCACAGTTATAGAGAAGTTTGGTTAAGCGGGAATGCTCTTCAACTGACATGTCTGCTCGTTTATAACGATGTCATACAAGCGATGTCATACAAGCGATGAACTGAAGTTATACAAGCGATGTCATACTAACACGACAACAGAGGCAACACAATCAGTGTAGGTATTTATTACATAACTGCTAAGATCATAAAACTGATGCCACAAACACTACTGCACCCTTACTCATAACTTTACTTAACTGTCACAACTACTATTTTCTAATAGAAAGGACAATTCACTCGTTCTTAAATTATATTTACAATTGACTATCCAGTCTGGCTGTACGCTTTGAACACTCTCTTTCCCGCGTGTTCGTACCAATGTTATTGACACAGAGTTCACTCCTTCCTGACACGCGGTCCTCGTGGCAGGCGGCGTGCCTGTCCGGAATGAGAGATAACACTCCCGCGCGCCTGTAGAAACAATTTTGGCACAGAGACCAGTCCTTTCTGACAGTGAACCCACATACAGAGGCGTTACGCTTCTCTACGTACATACTAGTGTTATACATGTACGAGTGCTATACACACACTCAACCCACAACCCCCTTTTTCGCTGGGGTTAGCTATTATTATATTATTGGCATCACACTTTAGTCGATGATTCACAAATTCACACAAAGGCGTCCCCGCTCTCCTGCTGCGTAGTTACTGGGTGTGTCGGGTACCAGAGGGAAGGGCCCCGCTGAAGGTCCGTCGACTGTCTAGTCACTCTTCAGTTCTCAGTAGACTGTATCCCCAGACTGTAGGACACACGTTTTGATTGGAACCACCCAATGAGCGACTGTGGGATAATGAGACCCTTGCATGTAGGACTCGATTGTTCTTTATTCGGTTAAAACCTGCAGAGTACAAATTACATATGTTACTTATGAGATAATTAAGTTATTCGTACATTCCTTCACTATTAACGACTACATATAATATATTTGAGTAGAGTAGGGTGTTAAACCATATAAAAACTTACGTGTTTCGGGTCGAATGTAGGACTTATTAAGCTCCCTGACTTGATAGCTCACTGGACGGCTAGAGACTAGTCGAGCTCGTCAGCCCGAGGTGAGGACCATCTGTTTCACATTTAACACCTCAGCAAAGCTCATTGTCAACACTCCCTCTGTCTCTCTTCTGTCTCTCTCTCTCTCTCTATCCCTCTCTCTCCCCCTTCCAGTTTATCCTCCTGTGGCGGTAATATCTAGGGATAACTGATTGTTTACCTATCCGCACTTGTACAGTCAACACTTCCACTTTGTTTATCGTGGCGATTAATGAGCCGGTTTAAGGAAGCGTTTTTTTCTTGAACCCTTGACGTTACCCTAGGTCGTGTTGCTGGACGTGCGCCTCTTCACCCGAAGGCTGTGTACTTGCCTTCTGTAGATTTTCAATTTCTTGCCCCATACGCTGCATATTGCTGTGGTATGGAGACTGATGTACTATACACTATTTATTCGGAGTGCCTTTAGTGTTTGGAGACATTTTATTTCCTGTCTAATGTCCCTTTGGAGTTTTTGGCTTCGCAGGACTATCTGAATTTTTAAAGTCCTCTGAGGATCATTATCCTCGATCGTGTCACTGGCTGGCTGGTTACTTATCTGCTTGTCCTGCAAACCAGTATTTTTCTGTGGTATGTCCCTTACGTTTGCAGACTTTGCAAGAGGTATCTTTATTGGTTTGGTTCAGGTGATGGCTTGTGGTTGTTCCTTAGAGCTGGTGACTAGTGCCACTGACAGACCCCTAGGAGTATGTTCTGCCGGTTCAGCAATTTCCTCCCCATAGTCTACAAGCTTAGTCCCTACTTTAAATTCTTTCTTTTGGGCTTTCTTGCATAAGGGTTCATTTAATGACAAGATAAACCGAAGGAACTCAAAAATCCTGTAAAAATTTTCCTTAAACAAGTTGTCATTATCATCAAACTAATCTGAGGATCCCATATAAGTTTTGAGATCTATCTTAGTGTGTCTGGCAAATATCTGGGCTTCTTGCTTGTCATTTGCGAACAGTGTCACGTGCCATCTGGAAAATCCAAGTAAGCGGACCTCACAAATATATAAAATAGTTCTGGAACTCTTATGTAGCTGGGCTGAAGTAAACACTGCTTGACAGTATATTATGCCTTCTCTACCAGGGGAAGTGTCTTGGGTGCACTTATATATGAGAACACTTAAGTGAGGTGTTCACTGGGTAACTAGTGATAATAGTCTGCCTGCTCCCTCCTCTCGCTCAGAGCGTGAGAGTCAAGGAGGGGCGGGCAAGGTATTTGCTAAATCAGCTTGACCTGGCTCAACCTCTGATGAAGTTATAGACCTCAGCATGTATCAATAGCGGTCTGACCACTTCAACAACACCTACTTGGCCTCACCTGGCTGCAACACAGCAGTCCCGGTGTAACAGCCCAAAATATACCCCCTCCCCAGACTATTCCCGGAGTTAAAGTGGGCTAGCCTGTTTTATACCCCGGGTATATTCTGGGCTAGTCCAGTTTATACCCCGGGATATAAAACAGGCTAGGCTATTTCATACCTCCCTAGGCCAGATTATACCTCCCCCCCCCCACACACACACTCTCAGCAACCAGCCCTATGAGAGTTCTGTTTTGAACTCAGTGGTCTAGTTAAACTATCTTAATTTAAATTAAAAAACACAATCAGATATTAAATTTTGATTTTATTTCTTACCTGACCTAACCTAACCTAACCTAACCTACTTCTCCCATGGGACTTGAATTCACTTGTTCTGGCCCTGGTGGAGTGTAATGGGGCCCTGTCTCATCAACAGAACACATTATATAAATAATAATAATAATAATAATAATAATAAACAACGGTTTATTGAAAGAGCTTGGCAGCCAGAAGGCTGAAAATATACAGTTACATATTTGGGGAATGGGTTTCGAATTACAACTAATATACAAATAACATAATTGACACAAATAAGACATATAATAACCAGATGGGGAAAAGCTCAAACTACAGTTCATTTCAACATAGTGACAGTGCAAGGAGTAGTGTTTACTGGGAGTGAATACACTGGTTTATTACAAGTTATTGATAATTTTTACAATGGTTGGGACTGGGCTGTTCTTATAGCGATCAGTTCGTGCACGTATGGGCTGGATGCGGTTGTGGTGTCGAACAGCAATTCTCGGACTAGGGATCTCAGGTGGTAGTAGGAGCCGGTGTCGAGGATGGTGTAGAAGCTTCTTACCAAATTTGCAGATGAGGTCGTGGTGATGGTCAATGAGAGTCGAAAGGGTCAGTGTGTTGAGCGCTTCTTGATATGTGGAGTAGGAAGGGGAGAGAATAATCTTGCATGCCCCCTTTTGCACTTTTTCTAGGTGTTTGCGTTGTGTGGCATTTAGGGAGGAAGACCAGGTGGGGGAGGCATAGGTGAGCTTGGGAAGTATGAATGTTGTGTAAACACTGAGGAGCTCGGGTGCAGGAACTCCGAGGGACTTGAGTCGGCGGAGGAGGTGGAGACGGAAACTGGAGGATTTGACAACTTCACTGACGTGTGGTTTCCAATTTAGTTTGTTGTCTATGGTGACGCCGAGAGCTTCGTGGAATCTACAACCTGGAGTGTGTTCGGACCTAGAGTAATGGAAGGAGGTGGGACAATGTCGGAGGAGAGGTTGAGGTGCATAACCATGGTCTTGGTATGGTTGATGGTGACATGGTTGTTGGTGGCCCAGTTTTGGAGACTGTTCAATAAATCCTGAAGGGCGGTATAGTTGGGAGCAGAATTGTTGACGCTGATCCCAATGGTGGAGTCGTCGACATATTTCCAGCGAGCAGGGGTTTCTCTTAGGGCATCATTGATGAGCATAAGGAAGCAGAGTGGTCCCATCTTGGTGCCTTGGGGGACGCCACAGGTGAGTGACTGAAAGGTGGAGACAGCCCCTCGGAAGCGTACAGCTTGGCGTCGGTCACTGAGGAAGTCTGTAAACCATGGTATAAGACTTCTCCGAAGCCCGAGGTCAATAGCTTTGTTGATGATTATATTGTGGTCGACTAGGTCGAATGCTTTAGTGAAATCAATGAAGGCGACAGCTACGGACGTTTTTCGTTTCTCGAGATGGCGGTATATGTAATCGAGAAAGCTGACAAGACAGTGAGTGGTGGAGGAAGTGGTGGTGGGTCAATACATCTGTTATTATATTCAGATTCACCACCCTGTAACTTTCCACTGTCTATGAGTAAGACATGGGTTGTACACGTGAGAGGGCAACTCTCCCAAGAGGGAAGAAGCCCATAGTCAGCATTCTATGTAAGCCTGCACTGCGGTGCCCTTACTCGTCAGTCACTCACAGCAACTTATATCGTTTGGACGTGACCAACGTTTATATTACATAAACGCCGTCCCTTTCTCATTCACTCATATATAGTGGAAATTACGATCGATCTACACTCAGGAATTATAGATACAATTCTTTTTTAATAAAAACAAATAACTACAGTTGGGTTTCGTTACTTAAACCCAAATAATAAATATATGTGAACGGCCTGGTTAATTGGACAATCCAGCCGATTCATATAGGTGGCAGAGGTGTTTACTGTTTCTTTAAACTGGTAATCGTATCAGACCATCCGTGTTTTGTAAAAACAGAAAACACACAACAGTGACGCGTTACATAATCCGAGTGTTTAAAACAATATCCCTTATTGAGACGATATTTAGTGAGTGCTCCTTATCTCTGTCACATACAAAACGTGCAGAATTCGTAATAAATATATATATATATATATATTACGGCCTGTTGGTGAATCTCCAGATTTTACCCGTTGAAAAAGACCCCACTGTCAGCATTCCCTGATACAGTGTTGCAGTGTTGAAGAAAGGTTTCATAACTTGGACTAACAATTGATATTTCACAAGTAGCTGAACAGTTTTGTTGTGTTGCGAGCGTCGGTTACGAAGTTCCCGTGTCATCAGACAGATCTCCATATATACGTAAACTGTGAAGATTTGGCACACGGCAGTCACGCCAGCGACCTTGCAACGAACAGACCGAAAGCCAATCATCAGCAGTTTCTGATCGACTGTGGAGGTACTCCCCTATTTGAAGTGGACTCGTCTCTCGCCGAGGTAGCAGCGTCTCTTTGTTGCCAAGGAAACCAAAAGCAGTGGGCGCATCACCAGGAAGAGACCCCACCCACTATCAGCGCAACACTCGACTCAGAACTCGCCTTGAAGGATAGTGTTTTCTATACAGACGTCACACCCTGTATAAATAGGTATTTAAATTACACAATTATACACACATGAGCACGTTCGAGAGATATCTTCACACCGATAGGTTCGTCGGATAGGATTATTTCAATGATAAAGTGTCGAATGTAAAATTAATGTATCGAAATTCTATAATTTACAGTGGTTCCTAAGTGTCTGTTTACTTATTGATAGTTTAATTATTAACTACAATTAATATTCATTTATTTTGTTTATGAGAGGCAAGTAATTTGCTTTTACTGTTAATTATTCTTTGACCCACAAAAGACTAATAGATAATTTTCTAAGTTTCCAATGTCTAGTGATGATGACATTGCACGCCTAACGCAACTATTTGCTTATAACCAACTCTTAGATGATCAAGCAGAGTCTGACATTGAAGTTGAGTTGGGAACACAGTTAGACGATTCGGTAGGAAGTAGTGAGAAAGTAATTGAGGAATCATTTGACGACTTAAACTGTCGTATCTTACGGTCTGGTAATACATATAGTACTTCACCTCAGTATACAAAAACTAATTCAGGTGACAGTGTGTCTGTTTCGTCAGAAGTAACACCCATATTAATCCAGTCCTCAGTTAGGAGTAAGAATACTAACTTAACTAATACTAACACTATAATGACTTCCACAAACCCTCATGTCATTGCTACTACCACGTCAACTCAACCTGATAGAGTTATTCATGTTATGCAGCGTGGTGATAATGTTCGAAATTTTACGGGTCAAGATGGTTATCAGGTCGCGCATTTCATTCGTGCATGTGAAGATAAAATGCGCACTGGAAAAATAACGACTGACGAAGACAAAAAGGCATATGTACGTTCCCACATTACGCAGGGTTCTTATGCAGGTAGTCATTTAAATGCGTTTGGGTTGCAGAGCCCTGATTATGAGAAATTTAAGCGAACGCTAATTGGGATCTTTGGGGGTGGGTCACAGCTGGGCCAGCTTCAATCGATCTTCAGATGGATGGATCGTTGTACGCCAGGGGTACGCAATCAAACGCCTGTCGACGCTGTCGACATCACAGGCGAGGTTCGCCAAGACATGCAAGCGACATTCCTGACCTCAGATTGGTACGACACGGAGGGTAAAATGTCAGCGGACAATGTAGAAACGTTGATAGTGCTAGTAAGCTTTCTGCTTCCCGTCCGTCGTCCTCTATATAGCCGGGCACAAGACGTACAGTATGAACCACCCATGGATATGGTGGAGTAAACAAATAAACTCTGTCCCCAGGCTGCGGGCCCCTAAATGGCACATTCCTTAATGGCGCAGCCTTCAGTGACGACGCCGCAATTCTTGACGTCTATAGTGCAACCCCAGATACCTCAGATGGCGCACATGACTCCTTCCCAGACTCCTTATGCGACACACTTAGCTCCGATTGCTCCTCCCCACCGGACTTATAAACAAAAAACTCCTTTGCGATGCGCACACTGTAATAAACGTGGCCACATAATAGAAGATTGTTATCAGCTCCTAGGTAACAGTGCCAAGCACTCCTCAAGGTCATTTTCGGAAGCAGCTAAGAAGATACCTCCTCCTACCCAGAAGTCACACAAATGGTGCGCACTTCACAAATCGACATATCATAGTTCACATGAGTGAGATGTGCTAATAAAGGCTAGGAGTGTGGACCTTAGTGAAGCAGAAGTGTCGTATAGGCGTAAGCAGAAGCGTCCCCAAGACAAGTCGTCGGGGGAAGACCAGCGCACACCACACCAAGCAGAGGGATAGATAGGGTAATTCCCGCCCCTCCTCACAGCACTTCCATAGCGGCCTCGTTTGTAGCAGCATTAGCAAAGTGGAAGTGTTGTCAGTGCCGGTGAGAGTGGATAATACCAGATTGGCTCTTGATATAGACACAGGTGCTTGCGCTAATGTATTGGCCTTGATATCCTATCACGAGTTACAACGTAAATCCTCTACACCATCCTCGACACCGGCTCCTACTACCACCTGAGATCCCTAGTCCGAGAATTGCTGTTCGACACCACAACCGCATCCAGCCCATACTTGCACGAACTGATCGCTATAAGAACAGCCCAGTCCCAACCATTGTAAAAATTATCAATAACTTGTAATAAACCGTTGTATTCACTCCCAGTAAACACAACTCCTTGCACTGTCACTATGTTGAAATGAACTGTAGTTTGAGCTTTTTCCCCATCTAGTTATTACATGTCTTATTTGTGTCACTTATGTTACTTGTATATTTTTTGTAATTCGAAACCCATTCCCCAAATATGTAACTGTTTATTTTCAGCCTTCTGGCTGCCAAGCTCTTTCAATAAACCGTTAATTATTATTATTATTATTATTATTATTATTATTATTATTATTAAATTCCTTCACCGCAACTTCAATTGGAGGCTTAGTAACGCTGAGCTCGAAGGAGTTTCAGGTACTCAGTTGAGCATCAAAGGAATGGTGACGTTACCACTCAGATTCTCAAGACGTGGTAAGCCCTTCTGCGCGGACTTTTATATAGTTCAACAGTTCAATTTGCCAGCTGACGGGTTACTTGGTCTACCAACCCTTCGAAAGAACATGATAGATGTTCTTAAACGTAATAATACTGTTACGTTTAAAGGTGTTTCCTACAAAGCGATGAGTCATTCTGAACCTATGCTAACAGCTAGAACGAAAGTGTTGTCTACCAGTCCTATAAAGAGGAAGGCGGGTCGTGCGTCAGAGATACCTCTTGACCTCAACCACACACTTTCCCAGCGTGATTACAGCAGCAAGAATTGGACGATCGTACCTGCAGTGTTAAAGAGTACTCTCCATTACCAGAATGAGGAAATCACCAAAGCAACTGTCGAACTACCCAACGTGTACAAGGGCACAGATGTTGTATGTCTCCCGGAAACGTGCAAAGTAAAAGGGCTGTCATGTGAACCTACCCTGAGCACCATACGCCCAGGTGGTTTGACCGATGTACTGATTCTAAATCGAACAGGCATTCAACGAATCTTAAAGAAAGGATGTTATTTGTGTGATTTTCTAGTATATCACAACAATGTCGAAGTACAGCCTACAAAATTCCCAATTCGAGGTATTGTTGCGAAATGCCAACAAACTCGACAGGCCAGGATAGATCAAATAGCACCACATGTTAAGGTGATCGATCATCCCCAGGGCAAGACACGCCTTTTAGAGCTGCTTGCCGACTATAGAAATATAGTAGCCTTGCCAGGGGAAACGCTAGGTCAGACAGATTTAACATCCCATCACATAGCCTTAAAGGAGGGAACCAACCCTATTTACGTACCAGCTTATAGACTACCTCATAGCCAGCGCGCTGTAGTACAAGATATGGTACAGGGTATGTTAGATGAGAATGTTATTTGACACTCAAAATCCCCCTTAAATAGCCCATTATTCCTCGTCCCGAAAAAGGATGGTGGATGGCGCCCTGTTATAGATTTCAGGCGCGTCAATGCTCAAACGATCCCTGACAGGTACCCTATGCGTGTCTTGAGCGACATATTGCAATCCTTAGGCAAGGATAATGCGGTATTTAGCAACTTAGATTTGCTTAGTGGGTATTGGCAAATACCACTCGATGAGAAATCACGAGAAATCACGGCATTTGGCACGCCTCTAGGCCACTTTGAGTTCCTACGGATGCCATTTGGTCTCAGAAATGCCCCACTAACATTTCAAAGAATGATCAACACCCTGTTTGCCGGATTGATTGGTACCACAGTCTGCGCCTATTTGGATGATCTAATAGTAGTCAGTAAGGACGCCGATTCCCATCTGATTAAACTGCGTGAAGTGTTGGACAAACTTTCCACAGCAGGCCTCAAAATAAAACTCTCGAAGTATGCGTTTTTAAAATCCAGAATCCATTTCCTTGGTCATGTAGTTGACGGTGAGGGCATACATACTGTTAATGATAAAGTCAAAGCTGTATCTCAGTTCCCGCGTCCTACCTCAAATGATCATGTGCGTAGCTTTCTTAGCTTATCTGGATATTATCGTTCCTTTATCAAGAACTATGCAACATTAGCATCGCCCCTAGCAAGGTTGCTCAAAAAAGATTCAATGTTTATATGGGACGCTGAACACGAAGATAGTTTTGCTCAATGAAAATAGCTCTTACCAATGCCCCGGTTCTAGCATTCCCAGACTACATTCAAACTTTCACTCTCTGAACTGACGCTTCCAGACGTGGAGTCGCAGCAGTGCTCATGCAAGAGGATACGCGTAGGAAGTTTAGAGTGATAGCGTTAGCAAGTCGCAAACTAATTGATGCTGAAACAAGTTATTCGGTAACGCATTTGGAAACGTTAGCCGTTGTGTGGACACTTAAGAAGTTCAAAGACATTATCTTTGGCTACAAGATAACTGTTTTTACTGATCATGCAGCAGTAACTGAGCTGTTCCATGGCAGAAACTTATCAGGCAGATTAGTACGCTGGTATCTGACAATTCAAGAGTTTGACCCCTAATTTAGGTATTTACCTGGAAAGGCGAATGTTGTCGCCGACGCTCTGTCAAGAAATATAGCACCAGTCATGCCTGTATCAACATTCACTCTTTCGCAACTGGAAGATGAGCAACGACGCGACCCATATTGGTCAGCAGTTATTTTTGCTCTCGAATCGGGTGAGGATGTTAAACTCCCCAAGTTAATTCTTCCCTTAAGTCAGTTTGAATTACGCCATAACATACTCCATAGGTCGAGAAAATCACCTGAGGATAATGTGTCTCAAATAGTCGTACCTGACACGTTGTGCATAGCAGTAATAACGTTGTTCCATGATGTCCCACAGGCAGGTCACCAAGGTCGTGATAAATGCTTAGCGGATTTACGAAAGAAGTATTTCTGGAACACTGTCACGTGCCTGAGCACTCGGGAACTCACAGAGCGTGAGGCATATGTTCACGCCTACATTTCACACAAGCTATTAACTTGTTAATTGTACTTATTATATTATTATTGTTCTTAGTTACTTAGGTTAATTGTATATTTATGTATGTTATTAATATGCATCATTGTCTTACTCTGTTAAGTCAAATCAAGAGTAGTATTAATTAATTATATAAACTATCCAGCAAATGTCCTGGATCACGTGATATGAGACGCTCTCCTCTACCGAGTGCCCCACGCCTCCCCAGTAGCGAAAAACCGTGGCATATGGTAGACGTGTCCATTCGTTCTCTAGCCTTGACCCTTGTCTAGTGCCTTGTCCAGTCTTCTGCAATGCCCTAGGGGTATGAGGTATTAGTGACACTTTTAGTTAGGCCTAGGAAGGAATCCTGGTGGTAAGGAATCTCCTGTTTGGTAAGAAATAACTATTGTGTAGGGATTGTTGTATATACATATATATATATATATATATATATATATATATTTTGTATGTCTGTGTAATGTAGTTATGTTAAGTAATATTCGTTTGGTGTAACTCCTTACGGTATATTTTCACCCTTCCGGCATCACTCTTATTTTAATATACAATTACTTATACCCTTAAATTCATGTTTGCTAGTCATTACTCCCTTTAGAACATAAATTGAATTAATTAATTATCTTCCCTTTTGTGACTTACTTATTTCAACTTGTTCATACTTATTCAAGTACATTTAGTTGAGTAGGTTTTTGTGGGGATAATTATTGCCGTGTTCCCTATTTGTTCCTTTATTTGTTAATAACTTGGGGTAGGTTTCACTCCCCAGGTATAAAGGGTAGTGGGATCGCGACAACACTATGAAGAAAGACATAGAATTACACATAGCTTATTGTTTGGCGTGTGCTCAGCATAAAGGTTCAACAGGATCACCAGCCCCGAATCTACAATATCCTACACCAGACCACCCGTTTGACACAGTCGCTATTGACTTGTTACAGCTCCCAATGAGTCATCAGGGATCAGCGTACGTCTTAGTGTGTGTGGATCATTTTTCAAGGTTCGTGGTCTTGGTCCCACTAAAAAGCAAAACGGCCGAAGCAGTAGCCAATGCATTAGTGATGAATCTTATATGTCAATATACTACGCCTAAAGTTCTGCTCTCTGACAATGGCACAGAGTTCAAGAATCAGCTAGTAGCGCATATATGTGCACAATATGGTATTAAACAAACTTTTGTGACAGCTTATCATCCACAGGCTAATGGCCTTGTTGAGAGAACCAATCGTAAAATCCTAGAAATACTGGCGTCCAATTGTCAGTGGTTTTCAATATGCATGGGAGGATTGGTTACCGCAGGTTGCAGCGTCTATAAATGGGTCAGTTAATAGCTCTACGGGCAAAACACCCAACTACATTGTCTATGGTACAGATAAACGTCTACCTTACGACATCCTTACAGATGCGCCATACCCGGTTTATAATACGGATGATTTCGCGGCAAAACAAATTCATGTCTTTACAGATATTCATGCCCAAGTACGATCACATCTAGCGGCGTCACGCGCCGAAATCTTCATCAAGCAACATAAACATGCTAAACCTGTCGCATTAAACGATGGGGACGCTGTTATGTTAAGAGAACCTGAAAGGAACTCCAAACTTTCGGCAAAATTTTCTGGTCCATTCCGCATAATCTCAAAAGAATCGGGCAACAAATTTAAAATTTGGAAGTGTAATGCACAGATCGCAGATGTCGTGCACGCGGATCGTCTGAAGAAGACCCAGATAAATGTATTACCTCCAGTTGATGATGATGTGATTGACACCTCCTTCCAGATCATACAGGCGCAGAGTGTCCCAAATGACTATTGTATGAAACTTCGTTCTGCAAGTAGACTTTAAATCGTTTGTAATTCCTTACATAATGGCTTGGATCATCAGTGTGTTGCTTCTACTCTGTTGTTGCACCGTTGTGTTGACAGACATATCCACACCAGTACTCAAACCGGGTGCACTAGTGGCACCTCTCGGACGTGTTCTCATAGTTGAGGACGTGGTGAACAACAAGTATGAACTCCATCCACTACTCCAACTTCCGGGTCAGATGGAAAACGTCGATGGCCAACTACAATCAGCATTGGACATCCTTCATGGTCTCAGCACAGCTTCTAATAATTCGACAATATTTTCACAAACCTTCTACACTTTCGTCTCCAGAACCTTCGCGAGCTTCTCGTCGATGTTGGGAAAAATCTACCGGCGTTTCAAGCGTATCTTGCTAAAGAAGTGCATTCTCAGGCACGACGAAAAAGGGGTCTCTTTAATTTTGTGGGTCTCATCCAAAGCGCCTTGTTTGGCACGGCAACAGCCAATGATGTAGCTAAATTGGGGGGCCGAATGAACGTTGTCATTCAGGCTGTATCTCAACAGAATCGTGTTATTTCTCAAACCTTTCACGCGATTACTGCTCTAGAATCAAAGGTTAATGCAATAAGAGCGGAGTCTAACCAAGTTTCGAGGATTGTTACTAGGTTACAGAAAGCAATCCCGACGTTAGAATGGCTCCTTTGTTTCACAGAATATTTGCATGCTGCGGAAATTTCGGTTCATAAAACTGTAACCTCTAAAAATGAACTAATAGACAGCAATGTAGATGCCGGGATGGGACGTGTGGACTCGAAGCTTGTGCCTGTGCAGACACTTCTTGAAGCTTTAATGATAGCCAAGTTGCAGTATCATTTAACTCCTATTTTTAATGACAATGAGGTTCAATATTATTACCCACTGTTGGAGTCAACCCTCACGCACAAAGCAATTCTGATCCACATTCCTATGCGAGGGCAACATGAGTTTAATGCATAGCATTTAGAACCCTTTCCCTGGATTGTAAACGACACACTGTATACTAAAAAACTTTTCTTAGTAGATGAAGACTATTCTTGGTTATCAATAGAGGATTCTGAGGTACTGTCATGGTGTAAGTCGTCTTATCTACACCTACACTTATGTCCAGCTTACATGTTTGCATTTATTCCTGCTGCAGAGGGAATATGTGCATTGGCGATCATACAAACAAATGTACGCACAGCACTTGTGCAATGCAGCTATAGGCCAATTAGTGTTAAAAACTGTGTTTCACGCTCATCTGCACAATGTTCAGTATTTGTTCTTTCTGAAGGTTCCAAGTGTTCCCTGAAGAAGGCAGTGATAGGTAGGGAAACACCGGGTAACACTGAAGTCCATTTATTAACGGATAGGAGAAATACAAGTAGTGACTAGCGTGTGCCTTGCACGACCCACGGAGGCAGACTGAGGCTGCATTGCCATATGTCAGCCTCGGGGCAATGTTGCCACATAACACGTGTAGTGTTGCCACGTAATTACATATATAAATGCTACTCGGCACAGTAGCTTATACACAAGGTTGCTACTCGGCACAGTAGCTTAGATACATAACCTACATCTCCCTCCCCCCCTCACGCTCATAGTCTTTGTCTTGAGCGGATTTCTTAGTCCTGATTCGCTCCGAGCGTTGAGGTGCACTGTGGAGCGGATCCTCGTGAGGTGTAGGGGACTCATCCTCGGTCAGGGGGCCAGCAGCAGGGGGTGGGACTGGCCGGAGGAAGCGGTGGTTCCTCCACCAGACACGGCCGCTCGGCATCCTGACCTTGTAGTCCCGAGACCGGCCGACGCCCATCACTATGCCCACCTTGTCCCAGCATGTCGTCGTCGAGTCCTGGACGCGGACAAGGGCACCAATCTCCAGCGGCTGAAGAGGGCGGGCACGGTCGTCATACCGAGCCTTGGCGTCCTGGGCACGTGTAGCGGCGCGGCGGTCGTAGATCTCGGCTCTGGTCTGCCACTCCTTCGCAAAGGCCTTGGCGTGTGCAGGAACGTAAGAGCGGAGAGGGTGACCATATAGGATCTCGGCAGGGGAGCGTCCTGTGTGAGTGGGAGTATTACGTAACTCCAGGAGTCCTTAAGGATGAGGTGCTTGACTGTCTTGACCTCAGCCTCAGCGTGGCCGTTTGACTGTGGGTAGTGGGGTGTTAACATGATGTGGCGGACTCCCCAACGCTCCAGGAATCCTGTGAAGTCCCGGCAGGTGAACTGTGGCCCACCATCCGTCCGCAGACGTACGGGGACGCGCAGGTCATGAAAGAGGTGCCGGAAGTGGCGAATGGTGGCCGCGGACGTCGTGTCCGAGCCACAGATTACCACCACAGGCCAACCAGAGAGTCGGTCGGCGACAAGGTGGAAATGTTTCCCAGCTGTGCTGAAGAAATCCGCCGACACGCACTCGAAGGGCCTGATGGGTTCGTCGTCGCACAAGAGGGGCTCCTGCTGTTGACTGGGCTGCATGATCTGGCACGGCTCACAGGCACGGATCGTATTGACTATATCCACATCAATGCCGGGCCAGTGCACAGCCTGCCTTGCGCGGCGCTTGGTGGCCTCTGCTCCACGATAGCTGTCGTGTAAGCCGGCCAGAACGCGACGACGGAGAGCTGCAAGGACAACCACACGGCCACCGTAGAGGACGAGGTTCCCATCTGCGTAGAGGTCCTCATGTTTCTTCCAATACGGGCGTAGGGCGTTGGGAGGTCCAAACGGTCGCGAGGGAACCCAGTCCTCACACTCTCCAAGAGCTGAGTGTAGGAGGGGTCGTCGCATACCGCGGTCCGTAGTTCCTCAAGGGCCAGATCCCTGTGAAGAAGATGCAGCCGTGGTCTTGGGTGGAGGTGGGGCGGGAGTGGACGCGGGTTCTGGGCAGCTCTGTGCGGCAGCGCCAGGCGCATCGCTCGTTGACTCACGCACCCTGCTGGCGGTGTATCGAGCAGCTGGGATCTGCTCAGGAAAGTCTCTGGGCACCACGCCTAACTCCTTGCAGTGCTCCCACGACAACAAGGGTGTAGCGAGAGTAGGCTGCACGTCCATCCATCCGTGACACGCCCTGTCGCCGTTGGTGATCTCCGCTTGAAAGGAGCCCACAGCGTCCGGCGTCTGGGAACCGTCCACATTGTAGTACAGCAGCTGCGGTGGAGGTCCCAGGTCGTGTTTGCTGAGGCCCAGTTTCTGGAGGTGCTTCAGGCCTATCACCATAGCATCAGTGCAGGTGTCAGGTATCACCTCGATGTGACACGACACATCACCGTGTATGACGGCGACGCAGATGGTAGGGGAAGTGGTAGCCCTGGGGCGTGTGGTCAATTCCACCCTCCTGATGTGACTTAGCTGCTGCTTGTGGTTGCGTGGGCCATCTGAAGGGGGCTGCGTGCGAACCACCCCGAGGGAAGTGCGCTGCTTTCCTCCTCCTCTCGGGCTTTTGGGCTTGGGTTGGCAGCAGCACTTGTCGTAGTGTCCATAGCGACCGCAGGCCTGACACTTGTGGCCTCGTGCAGGGCACCTGTCTGTGTTAGACCAGTGGCCCTTACAGTCACATCCACGACACAGTGCGTCGGCGGCCGGGCATGTCTTGGGGCCATGCTGCTTTCCACAGCTGCCACAGGAAGCACTAGACGTAGGCGTGGAAGAACGTGCGGCAATCTTCACGTTGTTGACCGCCTTCTTACCCTTCTTGTACTGTAAGATAGCTCTCACAGCAGGTGGGGCCCATAAGGCAGAGGTGGCGGTCTTGGTGGCCTTGTATGACCGACATTCAGTCACTACCACATGGAGTGTAGAGGAAGCGTCCAGGGCGATGAGTCGCTGAACCAACTCTTCTTGCCTGACACCTGTCAAGATCCCGTGCTTTATCCAGGCTTCCTCACATTCCTGGCTGTGCGCCTTGCAGACATCGGTCTCCTCCAACAAACTCTTTAAACGAACAAAAAAAGTCGTCAAAGGATTCATCCTCCGCCTGCTTGCAGCTGGTGAAGGCGCTGTGACGCAAAGCCTCATTATTCCGACCTTTAACATGCTCCTGTAAAAGGTCGAGCACATCCGTCACTGAAGACGTAGAATCGGGAGGCACTTGCAACGTGTGTTCCAAAACTCTCTGGGTCTCCAGCGACAAACACATCCGCAGTTGGATGAGCTGTTTGTTTGGAGGCATGCTATCAAGGTCCACCATCGTAGAGTAATCTGTCCACCGCCGCCTCCACTCACGAAAAAGCTGAAACGTGACGTCTGGTGAGAGGGAGGGTGGGGGTAGAGCAGATACCTTGGGAGCTGTTGGAGTAGCAAGAATGCCTGGAGGACCCTGGTGTGCTGGAGGAGGGAAGGTACTGGCGCCTTGATGCGCGCTACCTGCGAGTGAGGGAGGGTGGGTTAGCACCAGGGTCACCAATATTGCATCAAAGCGCGCCTTTTCCTCCTCTCTTCGTATCTCCTCCCTCTGAAATTCCATCCCTCTGCGTCTCTCGTCCCTGTCGTCCATCCACCTCAGAATTGTGGCAATGTCCGTCACTGGGGGTGGAGGATGAGAGGGAGCTTCTGCGCCCTGTAGAGGGGAAGGTGGGGAGTCGTGTCTCCCATCTTGACGTTGTCCCTTCTTACCGCCCATCTTAGTATGCTTGAACTGCGCTGTTTAGTATATAAAGTGGCGCATCATCAGCTCGCACCTCATGTATATGATATAAACAGCGCAGAAATAACGCATAGAGTCCACTGTTCTGTCCGTGAGTGCGTGCGTGCGTGTGTGTCTGAGAGAGCAGATCGTGGTGGCCTTAATCCGGATTGCTAGAGCCGCCGCAGAGTTAAGATGCTAGTGTCTCCCTGGATGTCACACGAGGAGGGCTTACGCCTGCGTGCTCCGTGGGTACCACAAATAACAGCTCTAGACACACTAATACACTGACACTAACACTGCCACCGTCACTAAAACGCACAGTGATGGCACAACACTGCATGTCGCTGCGAAACACAATGCAACACAACACAACAGAGTCGACATGCACATCGCCGGCTAACTGTCGGCATTGTTCACACACTTGTAAGTCCACAAATCCTACTCACTGCGCCATGAAGGACCCAAGTGTTCCCTGAGGAAGGCAGTGATAGGTAGGGAAACACCGGGTAACACTTAAGTCTATTTATTAACGGATAGGAGAAATACAAGTAGTGACTAGCATGTGCCTTGCATGACCCACGGAGGCAGACTGAGGCTGCATTGCCATATGGCAGCCTCGGGGCGATGTTGCCACATAACAAGTGCAGTGTTGCCCCGTAATTACATATATAAATGTTACTCGGCACAGTAGCTTATACACATGGTTGCTACTCGGCACAGTACCTTAGATACATAACCTACACTATCAAAATCTCACTATTGTTATATTAAAATGCCATGATGGTGTTAAGCAGATAGTTGTGAAAGAGCACTACAAGGCTCCTGATTACTGTGAAATAACTTGTGGTACATTGAGGACCTTGCCTACTCATCATCAATTTGCTTTAAATCTTAAACTGAAGTCTGCTTTAATTCTACTGCATATAATGAATTTCACTATTAAGGACATTCAAATAGTTTCAGAGAAATTAAAAGTTTTAGCTTTCTTGAACGAGACACATTTTGCTGATTTGAAAAATAACTTGCCATTTTATCTATCACAGAAATTTGCAATACCAAGCCTTACAATTCCCTCTTTTTGTTAATTTTGGCAATTATGTTCCTGTTCTGTTATTACAAGGCAGTGACATCCAAATTCAACATTGTTCATAACATACTAACCTGTACGACACTAAAGTATAGGTCCCCTGTTGTAGCTAATAGCCCTACAGTAGGTGAGTCCCCAGCTTAGTGTCTACATATCTGTTTATAACATGGTTAGGGTTGTCTAGGATGTACTGTACTCTGTGAGTTATTTAGGCCTCACGGAGCTCGGCTGGTAGGTGACCGAGCGATGTAATGGGCCCCTGTCTCATCAACAGAACATATTATATAAATGAGTCAATACATCTGATATTATATTCAGATTCACCACCCTGTAACTTTCCACTGTCTATGAGTAAGACATGAGTTGTACACGTGAGAGGGCAACTCTCCCAAGAGGGAAGAAGCCCACAGTCAGCATTCTATGTAAGCCCGCACTGCGGCGCCCTTACTCGTCAGTCACTCTCAGCAAATTATATCGTTTGGACATGAACAACGTTTATATTACATAAATGCCATCCCTTTCTCATTCACTCATATATAGTGGAACTTACAGTCGATCTACACTCAGGAATTATAGATACAATCCTTTTATAATAAAACAAGGAACTACAGTTGGGTTTCGTTACTTAAACCCAAATATTAAATATATATGAACGGCCTGGTTAATTGGACAATCCAGCCGATTCAGGGATATTACCACCCCACACCTCATTCCTAAGCCTATCTCTTAAACCTATAAAATTTGCTTTTCTGAAGTTGTTGCAATTCTATTATTTTCTTTCTTCTCATTTGTTAAGTTAAGGTTTAATCTGATGACTTTGTGATTGCTATTTCTTAATGATTCTCCAATTTTTAAATTTGTTATTGTATTTTATCTATTACTTAATACTAAATCCAGTATATTATTCCCCGAGTTACCTTATTTATGAAAAACACAAGAAGGTATAATCTGGACAGGAGAGAAATAGTCTGGTCTGAAAGTTACTAGTGTGCCCTGAAGAATGCAGTGATGGCCAGGGAAACACTGAGTAACACTGAGTCCGTTTATTATGGATGAGAGAAATACAAGTGGTGACTCGCGTGTGCCATGCACGGCTCACACAGTCAGACTGGGGCTACCTTGCCATATGGCAGCCTCGGGGCAATGTTGCCACATAACACGTGCAGTGTTGCCACGTGATTATATATATAAATGCTACTCGGCACAGTAGCTTATGTATAGGGTTGCTACTCGGCACAGTAGCTTATGTACAGGGTTGCTACTCGGCACAGTAGCTTAGATACATAACCAACATCTCCCTCCCCCTCACGCTCATAGTCTTTGTCTTGAGCGGACTTCTTAGTTCTAAGTCGCTCCGAGCGTCGAGGTGCACTGTGGGGCGGATCCTCGTGAGGTGTAGGTGACTCGTCTTCGGTCAAGGGGCCAGCAGCAGGGGGTGGGACTGGCCGGAGGATGCGGCGGTTCCTCCACCAGACATGGCCACTCGGCATCCTGACCTTGTAGTCCCGCGACCGGCCGACGCCCATTACTATGCCAACCTTGTGCCGACGTGTCGTCGTCGGGTCCTGGACGCGGGTAAGGGCACCAATCTTCAGCGGCTGAAGAGGGCGGGCACGGTCGTCATACCGAGCCTTGGCGTCCTGAGCACGTATAGCGGCGCGGCGGTAGCAGCTCTCGGCTTTGGTCTGCCAGTCCTTCGCAAAGGCCTTGGCGTGTGTAGGAACGCAAGAGCGGAGAGGGTGACCATACAGGGTCTGGGCAGGGGTAGCCCTGGGGCGTGTGGTCGATTCCACCCTCATGATGTGACTCCACTGCTGCTTGGGGCTTTGTGGGCCATTTGGAGGGGGCTGAGTGCGAACCACCCCGAGGGAAGTGCGCTGCTTTCCTCCTCGTATCGGGCTTTTGGGCTTGGGTTGGCGGCAGCACTTGTCGTAGTGTCCATAGCGACCACAGGCCTGACACTTGCGGCTTCGTGCAGGGCACCTGTCTGTGTTAGACCAGTGGCCCTTACGGTCACATCCAAGACACAGTGCGTCGGCGGCCGGGCATGTCTTGGGGCCATGCTGCTTTCCACAGCTGCCACAGGAAGCACTATGCGGAGGCGTGGAAGAACGTGTGGCAGCCTTCGCGTTGTTGGCCGCCTTCTTATCCTTCTTGTATTGTGAGATAGCTCTCACAGCAGGTGGGGCCCGTAAGGCAGAGGTGGCGGACTTGGTGGCCTCGTATAGCCGACATTCAGTCACTACCACCTGGAGCGTGGAGGAAGCGTCCAGGGGGATGAGTCGCTGCATCAACTGTTCGTGCCTGACACCTGTCAAGATCCCGTGCTTGATCCAGGCTTCCTCACATTCCCGGCTGTGCGCCTTGCAGACGTCGATCTCCTCCGACAAACTCCTCAAACGTACAAAAAAGTCGTCAAAGGATTCGTTCTCCGCCTGCTTGCAGCTGGTAAAGGCACGGCGACGCAAAGCCTCGTTGTTCCGACCCTTAACATGCTCCTGTAAAAGGTCGAGCACATCCGTCACTGAAGAGGTAGAGTCGGGAGGCACGTGCAAAGTGTGCTCCAAAACTCTCTGGGTCTCCAGCGACAAACACATCCGCAGTTGGATGAGCTGTTTGTTTGGAGGCATGCTGTCAAGGTCCACCATCGTGGAGTAATCTGTCCAACGCCGGCTCCACTCACAAAAAAGCTGAAACGTGACGTCTGGTGAGAGGGCGGGTGGGGGTTGAACAGATGCCTTGGGAGCTGTTGGGGTAGCAAGAGTACCTGGAGAACGCTGGTGTGGTGGAGGAGGGAGTGTACTGGCGCCTTGAAGCGCGCTACCTGCAAGTGAGGGAGGGTGGGTTAGCGCCAGGGTCGCCAATAGCGCCTCAAAACGCAACTTTTCCTCCTCTCTTCGTGTCTCCTCCCTCTGAAGTTCCATCTCTCTGCGTCTCTCGTCCCGGTCGTCCATCCACTTCAGAATTGTGGCGATGTCCGTCACTGGAGGTGGAGGATGAGAGTCTGCGCCCGGTGGAGGGGAAGGTGGTGGGGAGTCGTGTCTCCCATCTTGACGTCCCTTCTTACCTCCCATCTTTGTGTGTGCGTGGACTGCACTGTTTAATATATAAAGTGGCGCCTCAACAGCTCGAACCACATATATATGACATAAACAGCGCAAAAATCACGCATATGGTCCACTGTTCTGTCCGTGAGTGAGTGCGTGCGTGTGTGTGTGTGTGTGTGTCTGAGAGAGCGGAGCGTGGTCCGGCAAGACCGTCAGTGTCCCCCGGATGTCGCACGAGAAGGGTGTACGCCTGCGTGCTCCGTGGGTACGACAAAAAACAGGCCAATGCTCAACTCTCAGCTCTAGACACACACTAATACACTGACACTAACACTGCCACCGTCACTAAAACGCACTGTGACGGAGCAACACTGCACATCGCGGCGAAACACAGCGCAACACAACACAACACACTATGAATCGACGCGCATCACCGGCAGACGTAACTGTCGGCATTGTTCACACACTTTGTAAGTCCACAGATCCTACTCACTGCGCCATGAAAGTTACTAGTGTGCCCTGAAGAATGCAGTGATGGCTAGGGAAACACTGAGTAACACTGAGTCCGTTTATTATGGATGAGAGAAATACAAGTGGTGACTCGACTGTCCCATGCACTGCTCACACAGTCAGACTGGGGCTGCCTTGCCATATGGCAGCCTCGGGGCAATGTTGCCACATAACACGTGCAGTGTTGCCACGTGATTATATATATAAATGCTACTCGGCACAGTAGCTTATGTACAGGGTTGCTACTCGCACAGTAGCTTATGTACAGGGTTGCTACTCGGCACAGTAGCTTAGATACATAACCTACATGGTCTAGCCCAAAATATATAAATTATGATGGAAAAAAAATCTGGACATTGAAATACAGACTAATTTATGAAAAACACAAGGGGGGGTATAATCTGGAGTAGAGAGATATAGTCTGGCCTAGACCAAAATATGTAAATTTTGATGGAAAAAACTCTGGAAATTGAAATTCAGACTTATTTCTGAAAAACACAAGGGGGTATAGTCTGGACTAGAGAGGTATAGTCTGGGCTATTTTATACCCCGGGGTATATTTTGGGCTAGCCCACTGTAACCTCGGGTATAGTTTGGCGGGGGGTTAAGGTGAGCTGCTACACCGGGCGTCTCCGAACTCAACTACTACTTGGCCTCCTCCCCATCTCTATTCTGACGCTGTTAGGCCTTGTGATCCCACCGGTGTCCTCCCCCACAACCCCCCTCCGGTGACACAGACTACCCCTACCTTCAGCTGCTACCCAGTCATCCCCTCTTCTGGTTTGACACAAGCTGGTAGCCCGCCTGGCATCACTGCTGGCGTGGCACCAACCGAGACTGCCCCGGTGTGCCCTGCTGCCCCTGTCCACCCACCGCCAGTTGCGCCTGCTCATGTCTCTGAGCTGTCTCTAGCAGGGACCCCTATTGGACCCGAGGACACCACCCCCGGCTCCCCGTCCCCCACCGGCATGCTAGCACCTGGGGCCCATCCAATTCTCCACATCATTTGAGCACCTTGTATCTACGCCAAAAAGGATGTCCCCTACCAACCTCTCGACGTCCCCCTTGAAGCCTACACTTTGACGTACACGCCATCACAATCACACTAAAAGGTATGTCCCTCAATATTATCAATGCTTATAGCCTGGCACTTGACATTATTAGGAACCTGCCACGCTTTGTCGTAAACAGATAAATAGTACCGGGAATTTTCCCCCCACACTCTCATCATTTTGTCACTTTATGCAACTTGCTGACAAAACCCATGACCCTTCAGGCTATTACGCACCTTAATACATGAATCATAAAGGCAAGCATGAACTACGCATGCTTACCAGATGGGCGCCGTAAACGCTTCTGCGCTGCACCTTGCACTGGATGTAAGGGGGTGCCCAATAAAGTAGCCCCCTCAGGGTCAATCTAAAAAAAAAATCTCAACATGTATGACATGAAAAAGTATTGAGTCAGTGTTGAATAACTTAGTGAATAACTACTAAGTTATTGTTGAATAACTTAGGGAATAACTATTGAGTCATTGTTAAACAACTTAGTGAATAATTTGGTATTATACATTTATGTATTATACATTTTGGTGAATTTTTTATATAATATAAATGGTGCCGCCACAAGGGAGGTGAGTGTGGTAGGGTGAGGGTGGTGAGTGTGGTAGGGTGAGGGAGTTGACTGTGGTAGAGTGATTGTGGTAGGGTGAGGGTAGTGAGCGTGGTTGGGTGTGGGAGGACGAGTGTAGTAGGGTGAATGTGGTAGGGAAAGAGGGGTGAGTGTGGTAGGGCAAGTGTGGTAGGGTGTGGGAGGTGTGTGTAATAGGGGTGGGAGGACGAGTGTGGTAGGGTGTGGGTGGTGAGTGTGGTAGGGTTTGGGAGGATGACTGTGGTAGGGTGTGGTATGATGAGTGTGGTAGGGTGTGGTATGGTGAGTGTGGTAGGGTGAGGGTAGTGAGTGTGGTAGGGTGAGTGTGGTAGGGTGATTGTGGTAGGGTGAGTGTGGTGAGTGTGGTAAGGTGAGTGTGGCGAGTGTGGTAGGGTGAGGGTGGTGAGTGTGGTAGGGTGAGGGTTGTGAGTGTGGTGAGTGTGGTAGGGTGAGGGTGGTGAGTGTGGCAGGGTGAGGGTGGTGAGTGTGGTAGGGTGAGTGAGGTGATTGTGGTAGGGTGAGGGTGGTGAGTGTGGTAGGGTGAGTGTGCTGAGCATGGTAGGGTGAGGGTGGTGAGTGTGGTAGGGTGAGTGTGGTGAGTGTGGTAGGGTATGGGTGGTGAGTGTGGCAGGGTGAGGGTGGTGAGTGTGGTAGGGTGAGTGTGGTGATTGTGGTAGGGTGAGTGTGGTAGGGTGAGGGTGGTGAGTGGGGTAGGGTAAGGGTGGTGAGTGTGGTAGGGTGAGTGTGGTGAGTGTGGTAGGGTGAGGGTGGTGAGTGTGGTAGGGTGAGTGTGGTAGGGTGAGTGTGGTGAGTGTGGTAGGGTGAGGGTTGTGGGTGTGGTAGGGTGAGGGTGGTGAGTGTGGTAGGGTGAGTGTGGTGCGTGTGGTAGGGTGAGGGTGGTGAGTGTGGTAGGGTGAGTGTGGTGAGTGTGGTAGGGTGAGAGTGGTGAGTGTGGCAGGTTGAGGGTGGTGAGTTTGGTAGGGTGAGTGTGGTGGTTGTGGTAGGGTGAGTGTGGAGAGTGTGGTAGGGTGAGTGTGGTGAGTGTGGTAGGGTGAGGGTGGTGCGTGTGGTAGGGTGAGGGTGGTGAGTGTGGTAGGGTGAGTGTGGTGAGTGTGGTAGGGTGAGGGTGGTGAGTGTGGTAGGGTGAGGGTGGTGAGTGTGGTAGGGTGAGGGTGGTGAGTATGGTAGGGTGAGGGTGGTTTGGTGTGGTAGGGTGAGTGTGGTGAGTGTGGTAGGGTGAGTGTGGTGAGTGTGGTAGGGTGAGGGTGGTGAGTGTGGTAGGGTGAGGGTGGTGAGTGTGGTAGGGTGAGGGTGGTGAGTATGGTAGGGTGAGGGTGGTTTGGTGTGGTAGGGTGAGTGTGGTGTGTGTGGTAGGGTGAGGGTGGTGAGTGTGGTAGGGTGAGGGTGGTGAGTGTGGTAGGGTGAGGGTGGTGAGTGTGGTAGGGTGAGGGTGGTGCGTGTGGTAGGGTGAGTGGTGAGTGTGGTAGGGTGAGGGTGGTGAGTGTGGTAGGGTGAGGGTGGTGAGTGTGGTAGGGTGAGGGTGGTGAGTGTGGTAGGGTAAGTGTGGTGAGTGTTGTAGGGTGAGGGTGGTGAGTGTGGTAGGGTGAGGGTGGTGAGTGTGGTAGGGTGAGGGTGGTGAGTGTGGTAGGGTGAGTGGTGAGTGTGGTAGGGTGAGGGTGGTGAGTGTGGTAGGGTGAGGGTGGTGAGTGTGGTAGGGTGACTGTAGTGAGTGTGGTAGGGTCAGAGGTGGTGAGTGTGGTAGACGAACAACAATGAGCTGCATGAATATTGATCCTCCTCCTCCTCCTCTTCCTCCTTCTCCTCCTCCTCCTCCTCCTCCTGGTCTTCCTTTACCTTCCGGCTTCTCTTTAATGACTCATCTGTGTTAGGCAAGGTTAGGTTTGGTTAGGTTAGGTTAGTACAGTGTTATTAGGAGAGAATTAGCGTTACTTACCGCTAGTTGTGTTATGGTCATCACAGGTTGGCTAGTAAGCGATGAAGGACAAATGTAGGTTAAGTTAGGTCATTTTTTTTTAGGTTAGGTTTGGTTAGGTTAGGTTAGGATGTGTTTGGGACGCCCGTATATGGCTGGAGGGGATTAGGTTGGTTTAGGTTAGGTTAGGTTAGGTTAAGTTAAGTTAGGTTAGGTATGGGACGTCCGTATATGGGTGTGGGAGGTTAGGTTAGGTTAGGTAAGGGATTCCGTATATTGCTGGGGAATTATACCACGGTGTGTAAAGGTGTAGACCGAGTGTGTCACAAGCCTAATCAAGACTGCGGCAGCCTGTATCTTCTCCCTCCCTATGCGTGTGTGACGGCTCCGACCTGCGCCCTTCTGTACTCCTGCCTGTTTGTCTGTCTCTCTGTCTGTCCGTCAGTCCACTCTCTCGCTGTCTCTCTTACACCTGATGTATACAGTAAAATTTGATATACACTGTAACACCTGATATATATTGTAATACCTAATATATGCTGTCGCACCCGATATATACTGTAACACTTGATATAGTATACTGTAACACCCGATATATACTGTAACACCTGATATATACTGAAACACCTGATATACAGTATACTGTATCGCCCGATATATACTGTAATACCTGATATACAGTGTAACACCTGATATATACTGTAACACCTGATATATTCTGTAACACTTGATATATACTGTAACACCTGATATATACTGTAACACTTGATATATACTCTAACACCTGATATACACTGTAACACCTGATATATAGTGTAACACCTGATATATACTGTAACACCCGATATATACTGTAACACCTGAAATATACTCTAACACCTGATATACAATATACTGTAACGCCCGATATATACTGTAACACCTGATATACACTGTAACACCTGATATATACTGTAACACCTGATATATACTGTAACACTTGATATATACTGTAACACCTCATATATACTGTAACACTTGATATATACTGTAACACCTGATATATACTGCAACACCTGATATACACTGTAACACCTGATATGTACTGTAACACCTGATATATACTGTAACACCCGATATATACTGTAACACCTGATATATACTGTAACACCTGATATATACTGTAACACTTGATATATACTGTAACACCTGATATATACTGTAACACCTGATATATACTGTAACACCCGATATATACTGTAACACCTGATATATACTGTAACACTTGATATATACTGTAACACCTGATATATACTGTAACACCTGATATATACTGTAACACCCGATATATACTATAACACCCGAAACATACTGTAACACCTGATATATACTGTAACACCCGATATATACTGTAAGACCCGATATAGAGTATACTGTAACACCTGATATATACTGTAACACTTGATATATACTGTAACACCAGATATATACTGTAACACCTGATATATACTGTAACACCCGATATATACTGTAACACCTGATATATACTGTAACACCAGATATATACTGTAACACCTGATATATACTGCAACACCAGACATATACTGTAACACCTGATATGTACTGTAACGCCCAATATATACTGTAACACACGATATATACTGTAACACCTGATATATACCTTAACACCTGATATATACTGTAACACCTGATATATACTGAAACACCCGATATATACTGTAACACCGATATATACTGTAACACCTGATATATACTGCAAAACCTGATATATACTGTAACACTGATATATACTGTAACACCAGATATATACTGTAACACCTGATATATACTGTAACACCTGATATATACTGTAACACCTGATATATACTATAACACCCGATATATTCTGTAACACCCGATATATACTGTAACACTCGATATATACTGTAACACCTGATATACAACTTAACACATGATATATACTCTAACACCTGATGTATACTGTAACACCAGATATATACTGTAACACCTAATATATACTGTAACACCTGATATATACTGTAACACCTAGTATATACTATAACACCCGATATATACTGTAACACCGGATATATACTGTAACACCTGATATATACTGTAACACCAGATATATACTGTAACACCTAATATATACTGTAATTCCTGATATATACTGTAACACCCGATATATACTGTAAGACCTGATATGTACTGTAACACCCGATATATAGTGTAAACCAGATATATACTTAACACCTGATATATACTGTAACACCTAATATATAATGCAACACCTGATATATACTGTAACACCCGATATATACTGTAACACCTGATATATACTGTAACACCTGATATGTATTGTAACACCCGATATACTTTATACTGTAACACCTGATATATTCTGTAACACCTGACATATACTGTAACACCCGATATATACTATAACACCGGATACATAGAGTACTGTAACACCTGATATATACTGTAACACCCGATATATACTCTAACGCCCGATATATACTGTAACACCTGATATATACTGTAACACCTGATATATACTGGAACACACGATATATACTCTAACACCTGATATATACCTTAACACCTGATATATACTGTAACACCTGATATATACTGTAACACCCGATATATACTTTAAAACCAGATATATACCGTAACACCTGATATATACTGTAACACCTGATATAAACAGTAACACTGATATATACTGTAACACCTGATATATACTGTAACACCCGATATATACTGTAACACCCGATACATACTGTAACACCTGATATATACTTTAACACCTGATATATACTATAACACCCGATACATACTGTAACACCTGATATATACTGTAACACCTGATATAAACAGTAACACTGTTATATGCTGTAACACCTGATATATACTGTAACACCTGATATATACTGTAACACCTGATATATACTGTAACACCTGATATATACTATAACACCCGATATATACTGTAACACCCGATATATACTGTAACACTTGATATATACTGTAACACCCGATATATACTGTAACACTAGATATATACTCTAACGCCTGATATATACTGTAACACCTGATATATACTCTAACACCTAATATATAATATAACACCCGATATATACTGTAACACCCGATATATACTGTAACACCTCATATATACTGTAACACCAGATATATACTGTAACAACTGATATATACTGTAACACCTAATATATGCTGCAACACCTGATATATAATGTAACACCCGATATATACTGTAACACCCGATATATACTGTAACACCCGATATATACTGTAACACCAGATATATACTGTAACACCTGATATATACTGTAACACCTGATATATACTGCAACACCTGATATATACTGTAACACCCGAAATATACTGTAACACCTGATATATACTGTAACACCCGATATATACTCTAACATCAGATATATACTGTAACACCTGATATATACTGTAACACCTAATATTTACTGCAACACCTGATATATACTGTAACACCCGCTATATACTGTAACACCCGATATATACTCTAACACCTGATATATATGTAGCACCTGATATATACTGCAACTCCTGATATATACTGTAACACCCGATATATACTGTAACACCTGATATATACTGTAACACCTGATATGCACAATAACACCAGATATATACTGTAACACCAGATATATAGTGTAACACTTGATATATATTGTAACGCCCGATATATACTGTAACACCCGATATAAACTGTAACACCTGATATATACTGTGACGCCTGATATATACTGTAACACCAGATCTATACTGTAACACCCGATATATACTGTAATACCCGACATACACTGTAACACCTGATATATAACTGTATTGTCCATAGTCAGCCAGAGTATACAGTATATAGTGCGGAGTGTGCATTATGTTGTAGTGTAGTATGTAGTGTGGAGCATTTGGGTGGAGTATGTAGTGTGTAGAATGTAGTGTGATGTGTGGAGTGTGCAGTATGTAGTGTGTTGTATGTAGTGTGCAGTATGTAGTGTCCAGTATGTAGTGTGGAGTGTCCAGTATGTAGTGCATAGCATGTAGTGTGGAGTGTGTAGTATGTAGTGTGTAGTATGTAGTGTGTAGTATGTAGTGTGTTATGTGGAGTGTGCAGTATGTAGTGTGTACTATGTAGTGTGTAGTATGCATTGTGTAGTATGTAGTGTGCAGAATGTAGTGTGGAGTGTGCATTATGTAGTGTGTAGTATGTAGTGTGGAGCATGATGTGTGGAGTATGTAGTGTATAGTATGTAGTGTGTTGTGTGGAGTGTGCATTATGTAGTGTCTAGTATGTAGCGTGCAGTATGTAATGTGTAGTATGTAATGTGCAGAATGTAGTGTGGAGTGTGGAGTATGTAGTGTGGAGTATGTAGTGTGGAGTATGTAGTGTGTAGTATATAGTGTGCATTATATTGTGTGGAGTGCGCAGTATGTAGTGTGTAGTATGTAGTGTGGAGTATGTAGTGTGCACTATGTAGTGTGTATAATGTAGTGTGCAGTATGTAGGGCGTGGTATGTAATGTATAGTATGCAGTATAGGGGGCAGTGAAATTTTGCTCAAAGCTGCACTCTTCAGGCATTGTTCCTTATACATATCTAAGACTCCATGCCAAATTTGAAGCTGATATGTCGAGGTTTAGTCTGCCGCATTTTCTACTGAAATTTTTAAATTTACCTACAGTACTAGCCAAACAGCCGCTGTGGCGGTGCAATGTTCTGTTCAGTGTTTATCAACTTTTTTATCATAATTTGACGTCACTCTATTTTGATGGTAGGAAGACCGCCACTCGTGTGATGATAAAGAATGAGAAGACCGAGAAATGGAGTTCGAGGATGATGGTGAAAGATCATTATGTCATCATGGTTGAGCCTGGCAATGAATATCTCACACATGTGACTCCCAAGACTGGACACGGAAAGCAGATTGCCAAAACTCTTCACGAGTTTCTGGTGGAGAAAAATCTAACCCAGCAGCCCATTGTGTGTGTTGGTTGTGATGGAACCAATGTAAATGTAGGATCAGAAAATGGAGTCATTCATCATCTTGAAATGTTACTTGGTCACCCGCTCCATTATTTCATATGTCAGCTTCACGGAAATGAGCTGCCTTTCCGCGCAGTTTTTTATCACTATGATGGTAAACCAAGTGGTCCTGAGCATTGGCGTGGTCCCATTGGAAAGCAGATCAAGGAGTCTTTGTCTGAGCTTCCAGTTGTCGCCTTCCAGCCAGTCAGTTTCCCTGATTTCCCTATGTTTAATGATGAAGTGGAGAAAGATCTGTCCTGGGATCAGATATACCTGTATAGGATTTGTAAAGGAGTTATCACAGGTGTTGTTGAAGATGACATGGCTGCTATTGAGCCAGGTCCTCCCTGTGTGTCAAGGTGGAACACCTTATGGAGTAGAATCCTCAGGCTGTATGTAGCAACATCAAGACCCAGCCATGAGTTGAAAAGAATTGTTATTACAATAATAAAGTTCAGTGCTCCAATGTGGTTTTACATCAAGATACACCCTTACGTAACACACGGCTCAAGGAACGTATTCCAGTCCCTGCTATATATGAAACACCTGAATAGTGAGGAGGAGACGATAGTGAAGAAGGCTGTCCAGAGAAATGCATACTTCGCCCACACAGATCAACTTCTTCTTGGTATGTGTGCAGATGAGGACATGACTGTTAGAGAAAAAGCTGTCTCAATGATAAGAAAAATTAGAGAGGAGAATCAGCAAAAGGAAGAATGCACTGGCAGATCTGAAGAGGAGGAGGAAGATTCTGATGCTGCTGTTGACGAGAATTTGTTAAACTATACTGATGAGGAGGGTAAAGATGGAGATGGGAATGAGGATGTGCCTCCTGTAGTCAACATGAGAAAGGTGGTGACTCCGAAACTAAAGTGGCAAGCAAAAAACTATCATTCCATGATTAACTGGAGGAATGAACTCAAGACTGAGCCTCCTTACATTGCTTCTCTGTCAAATCTACAGGTTAATGACATTCTTGAGACACCATTAGTGGTGCCCAAGTGGCCAAACAGCACTCAGGCGGTCGAGAGAGGCATAAAAGTGATGACTGAAGCTTGCACTGAAGTGACGGGATACGAATCGAGAGATGGATATATTAGGCAAAGATTATTGTCTAGGAAAATGATGCCAAGGTTCCGCACAAAAAAGAATTTCAATATGAACTTGTAATGATTTTCTATACGGTGTACCTGTAAAATAACATGTGAATTAAATCGATGTCACCCATGTAAAATTTATCATTATCCTGGAAAACATTAAATGACACCTAATTTTTGGTATACACTAAAAGTTGACAAAAAGTCGTTCGCGATGCGGCAGGATAAGTATGCATGAAATGGCATGAAATTTTGCACAGGTGTTTGTTACAGCCATACAAACGATGCCTGAAAAGTGCAGCCTGCAACTCAAATAAAAGTGTTTTTTCCCTGCCCCCTAATGCAGTATGTGTTGTGCAGTGTGTAGTGTGCGGTATGTAGTGTGCAGTATGGAGTATGCAGTATGTAGTGTGCAGTATGTAGTGTGTAGTAAGTAGTGTGCACTGTGTAGTGTGCACTATGTAGTGTGCAGTAAGTAGTGTGCAGTATGTAGTGTGTCATATATAGTGTGCAGTCTGTAGTGTGTAGTGGGCAGTGTGTAGTGTCTAGTGTGTAGTATGTAGTGTGCAGTATGCAGTGTGTAGTATGTAATGTGTAGTATGCAGTATGTATTGTGGAGTGTGTAGTGTGTAGTATGTAGTGTGCAGTATGTAGTATACAGTGTGTAGTGTGGAGTATTTAGTGTGTAGTATATAGTGTGATAGTGTGTAGTGTGTTGTGTGTCGTATGTAGTGTGCAGTATGTAGTGTGAAGTATGTAGAGTGCAGTGTGTGTTGTGCAGCATGTAGTGTGCAGTATGTAGTGTGCAGTATTTAGTGTGCAGTGTGTTGTGTGCAGTATGAAGTGTGCAGTGTGTAATGTGCATTATGCAGTGTGCAGTATGTAGTGTGTAGTTTGTAGTGTGCTATGTGTAGTGTGTAGTATGTAGTGTGCAGTATGTAGTGTGCAGTATGTAGTGTGTAGTATGTAGTGTGCAATATGTACTGTGTAATGTACAGATATGTAGTGTGTAGTGTATAGTATGTAGTGTGTAGTATGTAGTATGTAGTGTGCAGTATGTAGTGTGTAGTATGTAGTGTTTAGTATGTGGTGTGCAGTTTGTAGTGCGTAGTGTGTAGTGTTTAGTGTGCAGTATGTATTGTGTAGTACGTAGTGTGCTGTATGTAGTGTGCAGTGTGTAGTGTGCAGTATGTAGTGTGGAGTGTGTAATGCATTGTATGTAGTGTGCAGTATGTAGTTTGTAGTATGTAGTGTTTAGTATGTAGTGTTTAGTATGTAGTGTGCAGTATGTAGTGTGGAGTGTGCAGTGTATAGTGTGTAGTATGTAGTGTGCAGTATGTAGTGTGTAGTATGTAATGAGCAGGATGTAGTGTGGTGTATGTAGTGTGCAGTGTGTAGCATGTAGTATGCAGTGTGCAGTATGTAGTGTGTAGTATGTAGTGTGCAGTATGAAGTGTGCTGTATGTAGTGTGAAGTATTTAGTGTGCAGTGTGTAGTATATAGTGTGCAGTATGTAGTGTGTATTATGTAGTGTGTAGTATGTAGTGTGCAGAATGTAGTGTGTAGTATTATAATAATAGTAATAATAATAATAAACAGTTGCAGCTGGTGGCTGAAAATAAGCAAACTTACATGTGATTTAGACATAATGATATGCATTCAATACATTTTCAGGGCTGTACTGTACATAAATCAGGAGTTGTTTATTATTTTATTGTAGATGGGATGGTGCTATTCTTATATCTATGTAGTGTGCAGTATGTAGTGTGCAGTGTGTAGTGTGTAGTATGTAGCGTGTAGTATGTAGTGTGTAGTATGTAGTATTCTTGCCTCGCAAGCGAGCGAACCCGAGTTCGATTCTCGGGCAGGGTGAAACTATGGGCAAGTTTCTTTACGCCATTTGCCCCTGTCTACCCAGCAGTAACGGACGAGTTGACGGTTGGAATTTTTTAGTAAAATGGCAGGTCAATGGGTAAAGAAAACGCTTAAGTTCACTATGGTAATGATATTTTTAAATAAATTGGGCCAAATGGTGTCAAAAATAAGAGGTAACGTTGCTAGAAAGTCTCGAGACTGCGTAAAGCTCTGTGATTGGTTGCGACGTCACTGGTTGAGGTGAACTTCCCAGCGGGAGACAACCAGCTGTAGTTGTCCGACCTTCTCGGCTGATCGGCTCTGTAAGTGAATATTATTAGACAATTAATTGTGCTTTATTGAGCAACAAGGTAATACTATTTTGAATATATAAATATTACTAAGCACATAAACTAATTCAATGGATATTAGCTGCCCCTACTACAAATTTCATGGTATAAACATTCCAAACATTATCTCTACAGGATTTCTGTCGCAAAACATTTTTCGATCGCATAAGAAAATACAGATCATACTTTATGTTAGGTTAGGTTAGGTTAGGGTATGATGAGTTACAAGGTTAGCTTAACATGCATCGGTAATGGAGAGGTGGAGAGGGAGGGGAGGGTAGTAACTCAAAACTAGTGATTTACGATAGAAATGAAGGTCAAAATCGCTCATAACACAGCGCAAGCCATCAGAAAAAAAAAATAAGCAATGTCTTAGTACAGGGATGACCAAAGCTTATAATTTACCCAATATAGCCTATCTCGAATCTAAACATCAAAATAATTATGGTAGTTATAGTAAAATTTTACTCATTAATTAATATTAATGATGATATATCCCAGTGGCTCATTAGTGAATCATCAAAACAATAACAGCACTATGTTGTCATGTTTAGCTAGTATCAGGCATTATCAAAACAAAGTCCAGACAATGTCATCACTTCACCTCACTAGGGGAAAGGTCACGGCAGGGTTAGCTCCGGAGGGATAATTATCAGATATGGCCAGAGCAAGGTGCGGTCTTGGGTATGAGAGTTTGGTGACCAAACTGGAGTGGTCCACTGAAGAATTGGCGAAGGTCAAGTTGGAGAACTTGAAATTAAGGGAAGAGCTGGCGATGTTAAAAGGAGAGGCTGGACGAGTAAAGCCAGTGGCTGACGAAAAATCAAGCGAGTGGAAAATTGTGAGTAGTGGGAAGACAAAGCTTTTGGTGAAGAAGCACACCAAGGATACGACAACAACGACAACAACAGCTAAGTGTACCAACCCGTTCAGTCCCTTGATAGACGAATTGGACGTTAGTACAGTCAGGGACAGGGATGACAAGGAAGGTATAAAAACTTTAATTGTTGGTGACTCACAGGAAAGGTACATGGACAGGGCCTTTTGTGGTAAAAACAAAAATAGGATGAGGGTGTGTTTGCCAGGAGCTGGGGTGGGGGATATAATTGACAGGATGGACAATATCTTGTCTGGTAATGGGAACAAACCCATTATCTGCCTCAGTGCAGGAGGCAATGATATTGGCCGGTGTAGGAGCGAGGAGCTTCTTGATAAGTTCAAGGCTGCCATAGATCGTATTAGGACTAAGGGAGGGATCCCTATCATATGCGGTGTCCTGCCTAGAAGGAGAGTTGGCAGTGAATGGTTGTCAAGGGCGGTTGGTGTTAACGACCGTCTTGACAGATATTGCAAGTCAATATCAGTCCCATTCATTGACAACTGGGACAACTTCTATGGCAGAAGGGACCTTTATGCTAGGGATGGAGTGCACCTGTCTAGGGATGGAGTAGCAACCCTGGCTGGGGCTCTAGAGGGGGCAGTTCAAAAGATATCGAAGTCTTTAAACTGCTAAGAGAACATAGGGGCACGAGGGTGGAGGAGACTGCAGTGGGAGCGGGTAAACAAGGCGAAAGATTACAGGGAAATAGTGTTAGGAATGATGACATAACTAAATTAGACAGGGAGTTTAAAACTAAACGCGGTAAGGGAAGGACTCAGAACACGACTAACTTAAATGTATATTACGCGAACAGTAGAAGTATGAGAAACAAAATGGATGATATTAGGGCCTTGGTATGTACAGAAGAAATCGATATAATTGCATTCACTGAAACATGGATCAACCTAGACACACGTGAATTACCAGTCGAATACCAAATTGCGGGTTACAAACTGTTCCATACCGATAGGCAGACCAGGAAAGGAGGCGGAGTAGCAATCTACGTTAGGGATAATCTGAAGTGTGAAATAAATAAGGAAATAAAAACTGAGAGGAATACAGAAACAATTTGGATAGAATTAAGCGACGGTCGGGAAAAATTAATCACAGGAGTAATATATAGACCCCCCAATCTTGACAGAGTCAATGAGCGACTTATCTGGGATGAAATGCGCAGGGCTTCCATACACAACAAAGTCTGTATAGTAGGCGACTTTAACCTTGGCCAAATAGATTGGACCGACCTTACGGGAAACTCAGAATCAGAGGATTTTCTCGAGACGATCCAGGACTGTTTCCTAAGTCAACATATAACCGAACCCACACGGGGTAATAATATATTGGATTTAGTTTTGTCAAACAGAGAAAACCTCATTAGCAATGTCGAGGTAGGGAACGAACTTGCAAACAGCGATCACAAAGAAATTCGATTCCAGTTAGATTTTCAGGGCAGACGTAAGGAAAATTCCACTAAAGTACCAGATTTCAGAAGGGCAAACTTTGACAGTTTAAAGAGGCAGCTAAGAGAGGGGGTGTCGCGCTTGGCCGTGAACCTGACAGATGACACCGACCTGATAACGAGATCTGAGATTGCCGAGTTCCACGACAATTTAAATAGTGAGTTACTTAATGCACAAAAGCAGAACATACCATACAAAAAACTCAGATCAAACAACAATGACCCTAAATGGATAAATAATTATTTAAAGAACATCATTGGCCAAAGGAAGGCTATAGGTAGAAGGATAAATCGTGGCGAAATTCACCTCCGGGACTATTATAGGGTATTGGCGAGTAGGGTTAAAACCGAGATAAGGAAAGCAAAGAGGAATAATGAGGTAAGGATAGCAAGGGAGGCAAAGACAAACCCCAAAGGATTCTACCAAATGTACCAAACTAAAACACGAGAAAAGATTGGACCAATACGGTCAGACTCCGGCGAGCTCACTGATAACGACGGAGAAATGAGCAATAATTTGAATAAATATTTTTCAACAGTTTTCACCAGCGAAAATTTAAACATGATACCCGAGGCACCGACTCTATTCAGAGATAGTGAAGAAAACAAATTAAGTGAGATAGTAGTGACTAGTAACGATGTTAGTAAGCAAATAGACAAACTAAAGCCTAATAAGTCACCTGGTCCCGATGAGATATTTGCCAGAGTATTAAAGGAATGTAAGGAAGAGCTTAGTATGCCCTTAGCAAAGTTGTTTAACATGTCCTTAAAAACAGGTGTAGTACCAGATTCCTGGAGGATAGCGAATGTAATACCGATCTTCAAGAAGGGGGATAGATCACTATCCTCTAACTACTGCCCAATCAGTCTAACATCAATAGTAGGCAAATTACTGGAAGCAATCATTTCAAACTCTATTCGAAATCACCTGGAGAAGCACAGATTGATCAATGATTCCCAGCATGGCTTCACAAGCGGACGTTCTTGCCTAACTAATCTATTAACATTCTTTTCATCAGTTTTCGAATCAGTGGACGAGGGGCACAATTATGATGTGGTATATCTCGACTTTAGCAAAGCCTTCGACAGAGTACCCCACGAAAGACTAATTAGAAAGGTAGAAGCTCATGGCATCAAAGGTGACATCCTTAAATGGATTAGGGCGTGGTTACAGGACAGGAAACAGCGAGTGAGCATTAACGGCACTAAGTCCCATTGGAGCAACGTCACAAGTGGAGTTCCCCAAGGCTCAGTACTTGGACCATTATTGTTTATTATATACATAAACGACATAGATATCGGCATAGACAGCAACATAAGTAAATTTGCTGATGATACTAAAATAGGACGTGTTATCAAATCTGACGAGGACTCGGCAAAACTACAGGAGGATCTAAACAAATTTTTCGAATGGTCTGAAAAATGGCAGATGAAATTCAACATTGACAAATGTAAAGTACTCAGTATAGGGAATGTAAACAGGGAAACCAGATACCAGATGAACAACGATGCCATAGAGAAATCCGACTGCGAGAGAGATTTAGGAGTAATGATAAGTAGGAACCTTAAGCCAAGTAAACAATGTGTTTTTGCTCGTAACAAGGCTAATAAAGTACTTGGGTTCATACAAAGGAGTGTTAGTTACAAGACTAGCGAGGTCATCCTAAAACTGTATCTTGCTCTTGTGAGACCACACCTGGATTACGCAGTCCAGTTCTGGTCACCGTATTACAGAATGGATATAGAATCCTTGGAAAGAATCCAGAGGAGAATGACAAGACTAATCCCGGGTATCAGGAACCTTGAGTATAGAGACAGGTTAAAGCATCTTAATTTGCACTCCCTTGAGAGACGTAGAGCGAGGGGCGACCTGATAGAGGTGTATAAATGGAAGGCAGGGCTAAACAAAGGGGACATTACAAAGGTACTCAAATTATCCAACCAGGAGCGAACTCGTAACAATGGTTTTAAATTGGACAAATTTAGATTTAGGCGTGAAATAGGTAAACACTGGTTTGGAAACAGAGTAGTGGATGAATGGAACAAGTTACCAAATATCATCATTAACTCGAATACGCTGAATTGCTTCAAACATAGGTTGGATGCTCATATGAGCAATAGGGGTTGGGTGTAAACGGGACTGCCCAGTATGGGCCAATAGGCCCGCTGCAGTTTCCTCCATTCTTATGTTCTTATGTTCTTAAATTTACTTGTATCTCCATCTAGCACTGATATACTCTGTAAATGCCCTGAAAAAAAAGAGAAAGTCTACCAGGTCAGAGTACATGACAACTGAGCTGGTGTGAACATGGGATTTTTTTTTGGTCAAAAAGAACGTAAGAATGGAGGAAACTGCAGCGGGCCGTACTGGGCAGTCCCATTTACACCCAACCCCTATCACTCATATATCCATCCAACCTCTGTTTGAAGCTGCTCTTCACGGCACATTTATTCACTTACGAAATGTCCATGACTTGACCATGAAAAAAAAAAAAGCACCCTTAAAATTTACCTGAACGTGGAATTTGGGATTCTGAAGAGGTCATCCTTTCTACTACTTACTACTGCAGCCCAGAGGTGTTGGAAACTAGTGACGTCATTGCAAATGGCGGTCGTGTTTCTCGAGAAATAAAGTTATCTCGACTTTTGTAGCAGGATTTTAAACTTTTAGTACTCTACGAACGTGGCAGAGTGTATTTCTTGTGTTTGCCCAGAACCGTCATCTCCTCCATTGGGAACCTGGATGTTAATCGATCTCCTGATCGTCTTTCCGGGGTAATGGTTAGCTAATGCAGTTGGCGAGTTGTCCGCTCTTTTCAGACTATTCCTTGACACAGGGTCTTGCAGCTCCTTAACTTAGGGTATGATTTTTCTGTTGAAGACAGCTTCTACACCTTAAATAAATTCACGCAAAGGTGGCCCTTGGGTCGGCCCATCCTCGATTTCGAGGGGCTTCCATTATTATGTAGTGTGCAGTATGTAGCGTGCAGTATGTAGTGTGTAGTGTGTTGTATGTAGTGTGTAGTATGTAGTGTGGAGTATGTAGTGTGTTGAATATGTAGTGTGTAGTGTGGAGCATGTAGTGTGTTGTATGTAGTATGTAGTGTGGAATGCATAGTGTGTAGTATGTAGTGTGTAATAATAATAATAATAATAATAATTAACGGTTTATTGAAAGAGCTCGGCAGCCAGAAGGCTGAAAATATACAGTTACATATTTGGGGAATGGGTTACGAATTACAAATAATATACAAGTAACATAAGTGAGGCAAATAAGACATATAATAACTAGATGTGTGTGTGTGTGTGTGTGTGTGTGTGTGTGTGTGTGTGTGTGTGTGTGTGTATGTGTGTGTGTTTGCGTGTGTGCGTGTTTGTGTGTTATAATTTTACTTAATACTGTAACTAATATTACCTTATATTAGTTACATTATTAAGTAGAATTCTATTAGTAACAGCCCTGGTTAGGTTAAGCTACGTTATGTTAGTTTAGGTTAGGTTAGGTTAGGTTAGGCTAGGCTAGGTTGGGTTAGGGTAGGTTAGTTAGGTTAGGTCTGGTCAGGTCAGGTTCTGGTTCAGGTTAGTTTAGGTTAGGTAAGGGGGTGAGTGAAAGTCCATGAGAGATTATACACATTGCATGTGTTGGTTACATGAAAATGATGGTGTGCGTGTCGGTCCCAGCCTGTGATACCTGGCTCCCTGACCAGTCTGAGTTACGTGGCTCCCTGACCAGCCTGAGTTACCTGGCTCCCTGACCAGTCTGAGTTACGTGGCTCCCTAACCAGCCTGAGTTACCTGGCTCCCTGACCAGCCTGAGTTACCTGGCATCCTGACCCGTCTGTGTTACGTGGATCCCTGACCAGTCTGTGTTATGTGGCTCCCTGACCAGCCTGAGTTACCTGGCTCCCTGACCAGTCTGTGTTACCTGGCTCGCTGACCAGCCTGTGTTACCTGGCTCCCTGACCAGTCTGTGTCACTTGGCATCCTGACCAGTCCGTTTTACCTGGCTTCCTAACCAGTCTGTGTTACTTTGGCTCCCTGACCAGTCTGTGTTACCTGACTTCCTGACAAGCCTGTGTTACCTTGCTTCCTGACCAGTATGTCTTACCTGGCTCCCTGACCGGCCTGAGTTACCTGGCTCCCTGACAAGTCTGTGTTACCTGGCTCGCTGACCAGCCTGTGTTACCTGGCTCCCTGACCAGTCTGTGTCACTTGGCTTCCTTTCCAGTCCGTTTTACCTGGCTTCCTAACCAGTCTGTGTTACTTTGGTTCCCTGACCAGTCTGTGTTAGCTAGATGCCTAACCAGCCTGTGTTACCTGGCTCCCTGACCAGTCTGTGTTACCTGGCTTCCTGACAAGCCTGTGTTACCTGGCTCCCTGACCAGTCTGTGTTACCTGGCACCCTGACCAGCCTGTGTTACCTGGCTTCCTTATCAGTCTGTGTTACGTGGTTCCCTGACCAGTCTGTGTTACCTGGCTCCCTGACAACTCTATATTACCTGGCTCCCTGACCAGTCTGAGTTATCTGGCTCCCTGACCAGTCTGTGTTACCTGGCTCCCTGACAAGTCTCTGTTACCTGCCTCCCTGATCAGCCTATGTTACTTGCCTGTGTGACCAGTCTGTGTTACCTGGCTCCCTGGCCAGTCTGTGTCACCTGCCTCCCTGAACAGCCTGTGTTACTTGGCTCCGTGACCAGACTGTGTTACGTGGATCCCTGACCAGTCTGTGTTTCCTGGCTCCCTGACCAGTCTGTGTTATCTGGCTCGCTGACCAGCCTGTGTCACTTTGCTTCCTGAGCAGTCTGTTTTACCTGGCTCCCTGACAAGTCTGTGTTACCTGGCTTCCTGACCAGTCTGTGTTACCTGGATGCCTGACCAGCCTGTGTTACCTGGCTCCCTGACCAGTCTGTGTTACCTGACTTCCTGACAAGCCTGTGTTACCTTGCTTCCTGACCAGTATGTGTTACCTGGCTCCCTGACCAGCCTGTGTTACCTGGCTCCCTCACCAGTCTGTGTTACGTGGCTCCCTGACCAGTCTGTGTTACCTGGTTCCCTGACCATTCTGTGTTGCCTGGCTCCCTGACCAGTCTGAGTTACCTGGCTCCCTGACCAGTCTGGGTTACTTGGCTCCCTGACAAGTCTGTGTTACCTGGCTCCCTGATCAGCCTGTGTTACTTGCCTGTGTGACCAGTCTGTGTTACTTGGCTCCGTGACCAGTCTGTGATTCCCATCTTCCTGACCAGCCTGTGTTACCTGGATCCCTGACAAGTCTGCGTTACGTGGCTCCCTGACCAGCCTGATTTACCTGGCTCCCTGACCAGTCTGTGTTACCTTAGCTCCCTGATCCGCCTGTGTTACCTGGCTCCCTGACCAGTCTGTGTCACTTGGCTTCCTAACCAGTCTGTGTTACCTGGCTCCCTGACAAATCTTTGTTACCTGGCTCCCTGACCAGCCTGTGTTATCTGGCTCCCTGACCAGTCTGAGTTACCTGGCTCCCTGACCAGTCTGTGGTACCTGGCTCCCTGACCAGTCTGTGTTACCTGGCTCCCTGACCAATCTGTGTTACCTGGCTCCTTGACCAGTCTGTATTACCTGGCTCCCTGACCAGTCTGTGTTACCTGGCTCCCTGACCAATCTGTGTTACCTGGCTCCTTGACCAGTCTGTGTTACCTACCTCCCTAACCAGCCTTTGTTATATGGCTCACTGACCAGTCTGTGCTACCTTGCTCCCTGACCACTCTGTGTTACCTGGCTCCTTGACCAGCCTGTGTTAGCTGGCTCCCTGACCAGTCTGTGTTACTTTGGCTCCCTGACCAGTCTGTGTTACCTGGCTCCCTGACCAGTTTGTGTTGCCTGGTTCCTTGACCAGCCTGTGTTACCTGGCTTCCTGACCAGTCTGTGTTACATTGGCTCCCTGACCAGCCTGTGTATGTAATGTGGAGTCTGGAGTATGAAGGCTATGGAGGGAAGGAGGGAGCAGGGACGGAGGGAAGGAGGGAGCAGGGAGGGAGGGAGGGAGGGAGAGGAAGAAGGGAGGGATGGTTGAAGGAAAGAACGGAAGACAGGGAGGGGGGAGGGCGGGAGAAAGGGAGAGGAAGGTGAGAGGGGTTCAGGAAGTCAATAAAACCCACCACTACCACCGCCTCCGCCTCTCTACCTGTTTACACACGTAGTTGATGCTCAGTTGTGTTTGCGAGATTATGATAGGTAAGGTTGGATTAAGTTCTTAAAACAGGTTAGGTTAGCTAGGTTAACATTTTCTGTAATATTGCCCTCAGTACCGTCACTTTTAGACCTGTTTAGAGATATTTTATGGGCAGTAGACCTGTTTTAAGAGCCTAACCTAACCTAACCTAACCCAGAGCCAGGCATACAAGTAGGTCATTGTTTACTGCGGTACTGTATGTTTATCAATTTGTTAACTTTCACCACCAAGCTACCATTGTGTAAATGGCGTGCTGACAACAATATTACAAATTTTTCATCATTAACATTTTTTACAGGTTGGCTTCTTGGACATTGATATATGCGGCCCGTCTCAGCCACGAGTACTGGACGCTGAGGAGGAAAAGGTGCATTCATCAGGGACATTCTGGTCACCTATTGTAAGTGTAACCTAACCTAACCTAACCTAATCCAACACTGCTACTGTTACTTGTCCTCTTGATGGTGAAAATGTTTTAACCTTTGTGCTGCTGACTTTATTTGTGAGTAATCCTGACCAAGGGAGACACACACTGTACAATATTGATACAGCTTGTACCGTACTGTACAGTTACGAACAGTAGCAGAGATACAGTCCCGTAATTTGCGGAATGTCACAGCGTCCCCAAGCGACGCCAAGCCAGTCTCTATTACGACTTCACATCATTCGTGTGTGCTTAAGTGCTTTTGCTCTAAAACTGTACTCTAACCATTCGAAATGGTTTCAAAGTGCCCTTCAAGTGCTTCTGATGCTAGTGTAGAGAAGAGGCAACGTAAGACCAGACGCCTTGCTACGAAAATGGATGTATTAGCCCGATTTGAAAATGGGGAATGTGCTGTAGACAAAGCCGAATGTGCTGTGGACAAAGCCGCTGTGCTTGGTTTAACCCCCACAACGGTGTGTACTATTTGGACTAACGCTGACAAGATTAAGGTTAGAGCTAGATGTGGTACTTCTCTGAGTGCAACTAAGACAACTCATACTAGAAGCACTTTGATAGAAAAGATGGAAAGATGCTGGCGATGTGGATGGAGGACCAGAATCAACACAATGCCCCTGTGAGCCTTATGATTATCCAGCATAAGGCCAGATCCTTGTTTGATGACGTGAAGGAAACAGAGGGTGAAGGATCGAAGGAAGAGACCTTTACAGCCAGCCGAGGCTGGTTTCAACGATTTAAGCGTAGCTGTAACTTCCACAACACAAAAATGACTGGTGAAGCTGCAAGTTCAGATCTTCAAGAGTGAAGTGCTTCCCCATCTGGACTACTGTCACCCCGTCTGGTCCCCGAGATATGCTAGGGACTGTCAGTTGGTTGAAAATGTTCAAAGGAGGGACACCAAACTGGTGCCTGCACTTCGGCACCTCAACTACCCTGAGAGATTGGAACACCTGAACTTGCCTAGCTTATACTACAGATGGGCAAGGGGCGAACTAATTGAGGTCGAGTGTCCTTACCTGGAGCTAGCGGACGCTCGCCCCACAAAGGGTCACAGCTCAAGATTGAAGAAGCCTCAAGTCCAGAAAACTGTGAGGGCAAACATTTTCGGAGTGAGAATTGTGGACTCTTGGTACAATCTGGCAGATATGAGTTGTGACGTCACTGAGTGTGAGCTCTTTCGACACCAGACTTGACCAACACTGGAGCAGGTTCAGGTACTTTCATGAGCCGGTGCATACCCAGTACTTGCCAACAGTGCGTAACTTCACAGTGGGTGTTGCGGGTCGGGTCGTGTCACGTCTCTGTTACACAGCTTGTTGGCATTCGGGCCTTCGTTGTTCAGTGGCAGAAATTGGACAGTGATTCTCTTTTTATATTTGAACATCAGAGAATTCGATGGAAACATAGACAGTGTTGTCAGTCTTGTATTTTAGAAGTTAGATAATTGTCTGAAATGTAAACACAAAACGCATTTATCGCTCGAGTTTAACAGAACGTCTCAGTTATGAGTTCCCCCCGCGCAATTCCGTTCTGAATATTCGTCGTCAGTTTTGTTCTTGTCTTTGAGAGCTCAGTCACTACTTAGTTTGAGAAGGGAACTTTACAAGATTGAAATGATTTCGGAGACTCATTTTCAAACACATTGTGTAGAGTAACTTAGTTTATCGATTCACTCTAAGCCACGGTTTATTCTTGCACAGAGAGAGAGAGAGAGAGAGAGAGAGAGAGAGAGAGAGAGAGAGAGAGAGAGAGAGAGGCCAAGCTGGTCGTGTCGACCACTGGACGACCCCCACAAGTATTTTGAGATGGATGAACGTCAATAAGGTCTGATATCGTCACCAACACAGTTATGGGGTGAGCTGAGATCTCACGCACAGCCAGGCTCAGCCACCCACTGAGAGGATGCATTCACCTATCCGCTTGTTGATCGCCCGCGACATAAACATGACCCTATCGAGCAGTGTTGTTGTCTGCGTTCACTGCTAAGTACAGATGACTGCGGTGTGTTATTTGTCAGAGAATTCATGTGTATAATCTCCTAAGTATATGTATGTTTAGAGCTAGCAAGAATATGAGGTAAGCCACTTGTTCTTTACGAATTGAAACCATGTTAGCTCTACAGGAATTTAGTTGTGGGGCTACTGCTGCAGTCCTATTACTATTTCTAAGCTACATTTTCAGGTAACCTGTTCGGGTGATGCTCCAGTGGTATGATCAGAGTGTTAGGTGGTTTTGTGAAAAGTACACCATTTGTTTGCATACTGAAGTTGTACCTTACTGTGAAGAACCATGGGTGGAGCCATGAAGGTAATCCGCACAGCTTGTATACAGGAAGTGTATTGTTTAGTACTCCAGTGTACTACTGTAGGTATAAAACGAGTGTGGTGTCTTGTTTAAAAGATACACCAAATGATGGTGACTGCGAGAGGTGTACTGTACCTTGTTGAGAAGTACATGAGTGTTAATCATGGTAGTTGTGTGCACTGGCAGTAGTTAGAAGTCTAGTATTTTTGTAATAAACCTTTTTTATTGTATGTTAGGGGTATTACTTTCCTACAGTGGCCACCTTTATTTTCTTCCCATATCTTGGTACCATTATTACAGTTCCACGGGTCATCCACAGGTCTTGACCTCGAGCCATGCTACCACAGGTCATAGTAAAGACATAGAAAGTACAGTAGTTGTTTAAGTAGGGGACAGTGGTCCACGGGTCTCACCCGGTTTTGTTTTACGCCCCTAAACCTGTACCCCCCACCTGGCTTGCCTACATATCACCTCTCTGACCCAGTGTATGAGACCTGGATATCATTTAAATCTAACCATGGCTGGAGTCGACGCCAGGCGGCGCTCGGCTGATGTTCCTGACGAAGGAAACAAAGGAGATGAGGAAGACAGTCATGGCGACACTAAAGCTGGTTTTGAGAAGTTTAAGACCCGTCAACAGAAAGGCAAAATGAGGACCCAGGGAAGGAAGCAGAGTAGAGCCAATAGGTGCATCCCTCCCATCGCTCCCCGGGCTAACTAAATGCGCCTTGCCTTCCCCGAGAACACAACAAATGAAGATTAAGTGGTTGAGAGCCCTGAATGAGGAATATTCCAAGACTACGCTGAATGATGTCATGCCAGGTAGTGCCCCTCGTTTCGTCTATGTAAGCTGAGAGTAGAGGGATGCTATCCAACGCTTTATTGATGGAAAGGTAGGCTCACTACATCTCATTAAGCGAGATGAACCTGTCCGACCCAAAAAAATGAAGGAATACCTTGTCACCCACTTCCCCAAGGGTATTCCCCCCAGTGGCACTCTGTTACTTCCGGGCGTTCACAGAGCAAGAAGACTTTATAAGAATGGTACACAACTTCATAGGATCATCATTGTTTGGAAAAGGAAGGAACCACCTCCTGAGGAATACTGCTTCTTCGGCAAGTATGGTACCCCTAGTAACATCAGTCGGTGGACTCCTCCCCCTGTGGTGTGCTACAACTGCTTCGGGGTTAATCATGTGGCGAAATACTGTCACAAGACAGCCACCTGCAGCATCTGTGCAGGAATGCATAGTACGAGGAGCTGCCCCACCAAGGAAGCTGCCTCTCGGGAGGGAAGAGAGTAGGCACCCCCACCTGGGAGGCAGTGTCCCAGGTGCAGGGAAGAGGGTGTGTCGGCCTGGCACCCCGGTAGCCCTGAGAGGTCGCCTCCACACACAAGAGTTGTCACATTCAGTGACGCCAACGCCAACACTGCCGGGTCGCCTACATCCCCTGAAATCAACAGCCACACCTACCCAACCTGGGAGCAGTGTCCCAGGTGCAAGGAGGAGGGTGTGACGGCCTGGCACCCCGGTTGCCCCAGGAGGTCGCCTCCACCCACAACAGCGGTCACACTCAGTGATGCCAACGTGGCCAGATCGCCTCCACCACCTGAAGTCAACAGCCACAGTGACTCTCCTTCGTTAGCCAATGCAGGTCAGGTTAAGGCCTGCCAAGTAAGAGTACCAGTGAACAATGGCATTGATAGTGTCAGTGGAACTTCTGAAGGAGCTAGTGCCTCCTCTCATAATGATGCGAATTTGAGGGTGAGTAGCCAGAGCGAGACTGATAGTGATGGAAGCATGAATGGGGAGAATGAGCCCCAGACTGCCAGCGTGGTCTTTTTAATAACCCCAGGTCTGAAAACTGTCCATAACCCTGTACTTCTTCTAACATTTTCGGAGGAGGAACTCGCGTGACTAATGAAGGAACCTGTGCATAAAAATCCTACTGGAATAAGGGCTATCAGAGGCATTATCAAGAACTCTTGGGGTGATGAATTTGAAAGGGTTAACTTTTTGGTCAGGTTTATCTTTGAAGCCAAGGCGCGACTCTCTATACTCAGTTCAAGGTGGAACGAGTAACACGAACGCTTAGGTTCATTTCATGGAACATCCGGAGGGTTAACCGCAGAATTAATGACCTACAATGGAGGTTTGTTAAAGTTTTTAACATTGATGTAATTGGTTTACAAGAACCTTACACGTCCAGCACCCAGAAGAAAGCTGCACCCAGGATAGCTGGGTTTACAGCATACAATAGTGGAGCAGGAAGTGGCCTGCTCACTTATGTAAAGAATTGTCTGGTCTGTAAATTGATCAAAACTCACAATGATGAAAGTATTCACTATCAACAATTTACAGAAAAGACAGCAAACAGTAAATTTTCGCTGTATAACATCTATGTTCTGTGTAATGAACTGGGAGTGGACGTGTTACCAAAGCCATCACGTAACAATGCTATGCTGTGTATGGGTGACTTTAACTCTCGTCACACTGTCCTCTGTGATGTCTAGTGTAACTCTACAGTAATTAGAGAGTGTTTGTTGTAAGGGTTGTAACGAGTGGGATGGTTGTCCGCCGCTCGTTTGCTTGTTCCCGGCCCCACTAGGGGGGGTAGATGGAGGTGAGAAGGTCGCTACTGCCTCGTCACACATCAGACACCAGCCAGCCAACACCACAGCTGCACTTTCCCGGCTGTTCGATCCGACTCTGGTTGTGTACTCATCTGAGGCTCCTGGGGCTCATGAGCTGATTCCCCAGTTCTTCACTATTCGGCTGTCAATCACCGGACACCTACTCCAGCTACTACCGCGGCTGCCACGTCATCGCCACTTCCTCCACTTCCTGTCCACCGTCCGTGCCCTGGCGTCTCTCTTGTGTGGAAAGACATCGCCCACCAACGCCGGCGCCAAGTGAGGAAGCTGCCCTGGACCTTCCCCCTGAGAGCTGACCACCGCTTTAACAGAACGTTCTATCTGTCTGCAGCCTTAGGAAACATCTGTGCACTTTGTTTGACTCCTGTAATTGTTGACTCCCGTAATTGTTTGACTCCCTTAATTGTTTGACTCCCATAATTGTTTATTTGATATTTGTGTGAGTGGTGTCAATTATTGTGATTATTTTCATAGTAAAGAGATGTCAATCTCTAACTGTTGCTTGTTACCCCTTGGAAACCCATGGTTCTTGACTTTCCTTTTATAAGATCCTGATTAGGCTAGCAAGGGATTGATATCCCACAGTCCAGGCCTTTACAAGTGGCGACCTTGCCAGGATTGTCTCTAACCTTGGTTTCTGAGGGTTAACATTCCGTACCGGGGTTTGTTGTAAGTTGCCGTGTGCGCGCCGCTTGCTGTCTGAGGCCCATAAGTAAGTGTTGTTTGGAGTTTATCCCTTCCTTCTGTTGTGCTAATTTTGTTACTCTCGCTCGTGCTAGGGAAGATAATTAGTGTTGGTTTGGGTGCACTGTGGATGCTGCCATAGCATTTTGTTGTTGATTCACCTGGTGCGATTCTTTTCCCTGAGGTGATTTAACTGGACTGGGTGCGGATCGAATCATTTAATGGTTTGATTGAGCCACTAAGTACTTACTTTTGGCTAGTTGTGGGGTAATTTGTTTAATTTATCACTTTGGCTCTTGGCCTTTTGTATCATTATGTCTAGTTCTGAGGAGTCGTTAGGACAAGTGGTGGCCCTGGGTCTGACAGGTTGGTCGATATGTGATCACTCAACAGACTGCCGAGAGAGAGGAGCGCGCAAGAGAGAGAGAGGAATACAACAGAGAGAGAGAGAGAGAGAGAGAGAGAGAGAGAGAGAGAGAGAGGAACGCAACAGAGAAAGAGAGTTCGAATTAGCTAAGTTGCAGGCAGAAAAGGACATAGAACTACCAAGGATTAATGCTCAAAGTAGACCAGAATCCTCTGGCCCTATACAAGATAATGTTGTAAAACCTAGTATGTCTGTTTATCGTGAAGGAGAAGACATCGCCTCCAACTTTGTTAGGTTTGAACGGGTAGCTGAGCTGCTTGGTGTCGACAAAGGTAGCTATGCTGTAAGATTGGGTAGCCTACTGAGTGGTAAACCGGTACAGATTTATACGTTCATGTCTGCCGACATCATTAAAGATTACTCTTTATTGAAGCAAGCTCTCTTGCGAGGGTTTAAGAAGACTCCTGACGGTTATCGTGTTGATTTCCGCAGAGCAAAGATTAGAGCAGCGGAGACTTACCAGCAATTTTCAATCCACATGGGTCGTTTGCTTCAGCAATGGCTAGAGGCGTTAGAGGTTGAGGAAACCTTTGTGTCTCTCGCTAACGTAATGAAATTGTATTAGTTTCTGTCTTCTCTACAGCCAGACCTGAGAATATTCATAAAGGAACATAGGCCAGCGACGCTAGGAGAAGCTGTAGAATTTACTGACAGCTGGGCGTCCGCTCGCAATGCCTACCCCAAGTCTCTCACTCCCCCAGTGAAGAACACGAAGCCTCTGTCCTCCCAGGAACCATTCCCAGGAATGGAGAGTAGTTCACCGGCTGTGAAGGTGCCACAACTGCGGAGAAAAAGGGCACATTCGTTCTCGCTGTCCCAGGAATCCCTGCGCCTTCAAATCTACTGACATTCATCAGCCCAGCTACAGGGTCGGATTCTGTTTGGAAGACAGGAGCTGTCCCCGTTATTGTGTCAGCGGAACGATGAATGGGTCTTGGGCATCTACTATCATCAGGGACACCGGTTGCTCGTGTATTATTGTCTCTGAGGAAGCCCTGCTTGACGCTGATGTCTCCAGCTGCACGAAGGTAAGTGTCGCTGATTATTTAGGCCGTGTTGACCAGTTCCCTGTTGTTAGGTGCTACCTGCGTTGCCCCTATTTCATTGGTTGGTCTGATGTGGTAGGAGCGCCCATTAAATTCGCTAGTATTCTCATTTGTAATGTCCTCGGAGTTCGTGACCCTAACGACCCGGAACCCTTAAAACTCTCCTCGCCACCAGTGCAAGTCTCCTCGCCAACAGCGCAAGTCTCCTCGCCACCAGCACAAGTCTCCTCACCACCTGCCGACGTCGCCTCGCCACCTTCACATGTCACCTCACCTCCAGCAAAGGTCCAAGCTGTGGAGACAGGGACGGCGAAAGAGAAACGACTGCATCTCCTGGTTCTGCCGAAATTTCAGCCACTGACCGTGACGCCCAAAGAGTTCACCAAGCTTCAAGCCTCGTGTACCACTCTGACGCAGGTTAGGGAGAAGGTGACTTACGGGGAGGAGGATCAGGCTAGAGATGGGTCTGTTTACAAGTTTGTTTGTATTAATGGTCTGTTACATAGGTCTTGTGTGTCATCCAAGCGACCAGCCAAAGTAGGTAATTTTTTACTGGTTCCCTGCTGATTTTCGTAGCAACTTTCTCACTGTAGTTCACGAGAGCCCTCTAGCAGGACACTGTTCTCTTAGGAAGATTTATATGAAGATTGCTGATCAATTTTACTGGCCAGGTATGGGAGCGGATATCAGAGGCTTTTGTAAAAGTTGTGATGAGTGCAGAATCCGTCCTGTTCCTTTTAAACCCTTACCCATCGTTACAGAGCCATCTTCTCGGGTCGCCCCAGATTTTGTTGGACCGCTCTCACCCCTTTCCTCTATGAAGCCTAATTTATATCTAGCTAATTTGTGAATGAAATATTATCGCAGGGTCTACATTAACTTTTCTTGTGTCCTTGATGTCGTTCCAAAGCTGGAGTCGGTCGAGGCACTACCCTGCGAGAGTTCGTGTGAAGTTCAGACGCCAGACTCGGATGATATCGGTTGCCAGTTACCGATAACACCGGATGTATAGAAGAATCCCCTACACTGGTAATGGGCCCAAACTTAAACCTGGACTGAAATTAATCTCACGTGCAGTTCCTTGATACGGCCTTACGATATTTGGATATCAAGTTACCAATTATTTTTTTTAATGTGATCATTCTCTATTCTTTTTTTGCTCTGTATATTTAACCATTTGTTGTAGGATTGTTGTATGTTTTGTTTTACTAATCTTAAGTTTTAATCTACCTTACAGTATATTTTTGTTGGGGGAGCTGTGTAAGGGCTGTAACGAGCTGGATTGATGTCCGCCGCTCGTTTGCTTGTTTGCGGCGCCACAAGGGGGGATAGACGGAGGTGAGAGGGTCGCTGATGCCTCGTCACACATCAGACACTAGCCAGCCAGCACCACAGCTGCATTTCCCCCACTGTTCGATCCAACTCTGGTTATGTACTCATTTGAGGCTCCTGGGGCTCATGGGCTGATTCCCCAGTCCTTCACTATTCGGCTGTCAATCTCCGGACACCTACTCCAGCTACTACCGCGGCTGCCACGTCATCGCCACTTCCTCCACGCCCTATCCACCGCCTGTGCCCTGGAGTCTCTCTTCTGTGGTAAGACATCGCTCACCAATGCCGGCGCCAAGTGAGGAAGCTACCATGGACCGTCACACTGAGACCGGACCACCGCGTTAACAGAGCATCCACCGGTCTGCAGCCATAGGAAGTATTTGTACTTTGTTTGACTCCCGTAATTGTTGACTCCCGTAATTTTTTGACTCCCTTAATTGTTTGACTCCCGTAATTGTTTGTTTGATATTTGTGTGAGTGGTGTCAATTATTGTGATTATTTTTGTAGTAAAGAGATGTCAATATCTAACGGTTGTTTGTTACCCCTTGGAAACCCATGGGGGGCAGGCTTGATTATGTGATTGGTATAGCCTAGTAGACAGTAATGTCAACGCTAAAGTCATCTCAGACCACCTAGTCAGTTATCATTATGCAATACTTACTGAATACACTGTTGCTGATGTCAAGTGTGCGCCCCATCCTAATGTAGTGATGGGTTGTCAGACCACAGCTTACATCCCAAGGAAAGCCAGACTTGACCCGACATTAGGGGGGTCAAGTGTAAGGGTATCCCCCTCAGGTGCTCAAGGGTGTTACAAATCAACTAGCTCCCCTTCCCATGTCACACGGACAACAAACATGTAAGAAGGCACCAGCCGACTCTCTCCCAATATACAACAACCTACATCGCTGAAGAAGTCTACACTTGACCCGACATTAGGGAGGTCAAGTGTAGGGTAACTCACACGGCCCCACCTGATGACTTCTCCAGAAGATACAACTTATAGTCTCTGAAAACAGTCCAGACTTGACCCGACATGAGGGAGGTCAAAAGTATAGGGTAACTCTGCCGTTGACACGGCCCCAACAAAACATGTAAGAAGGCACCAGCCGACTCTCTCCCAATATACAATAACCTACATCCCAGAGGAAGTCCAGACCTGACCTCACATTAGCCAGGTCAAATGTAACCCTCGAGCTCAAGTCAAGAGGCCACAAATCAACCAGGGCCTCTCATGTCACACGGCCCCACCTGATGACTTTTCCAGAAGATACAACTTATAGTCTCTGAAAAACGTCCAGACCTGACCCTACATTAGCGAGGCAAATGTAAGGGGACCCTTCGCCGCCCCCCCCCCCCCCCGATCAGCTCAACCTGACGGCTGGTCTTCCAATATATAGGACGTCCGAGCCCTCCCTCAGGGAGTTGTCTTGTAACCAGGGAGAGCCAGCTACCACGTCCCCTGTCCTGCTCGAGAGAAGTCAGGGGCCGGAGGCAAGCCGCCTCCGGTCGCCTCCAGTCGCCTCCGGTCAGGACCGAGACTTCCCTCCGGCGCCCAGCTAAACGGTCTCCCATAGACACAACCCAGGACTACCTGCTAGGCCTCCCCTAGGTCACGTGAGTGTTTGTCAGAGCTTTCCATGGGATGAGTTACCTACGTGGGAAGTGTATTCATTTCAGGTTCGTGTCCGAGAATCAGTGTCTAGTAACGTAATATGATGTCCTAGTAACGTAAATATAATGTCCTAGTAACTTCAATAGAAGGTGTTATTAATGTGTCCATGTCATGTTCGTAATTAATAAAGAGTTGTAACGAAGCAGTGTTTAAGGAGTCGCCTTTAAGAACGTGAGATAAGTGTATTGACAGTGTAAATAACTATCACGGCCACGCTACCAAAATCTTCCTCTCTTTTATACTCTTACACTAAATATTCTTCCTATATATATATTAATCATCTTCTTGTGAGATTTGTCTCATTACACTAAGCTCAGAATTAACATCCCAGATAATTTTAAACTGCACTTCAAGGCCTACATCCACAGATGGTATACTGGATATACAACTGGGTCAGTGGATGAATTTTGCTGTGATCGTATAAATGTCATTACCACATATTATACCACCTGGGTTAAGTCAAGGGGGATGGGGGGCAGCACTAAACCGCCTCTGTGGACATATGACCCCATCCTCATCAAAGAAGGAGAGAAGGTAGAACAACTTGCCAACAATTATAAGAAAAAAAGACCTAGTGATAACCTCCTGGCATTCCTCGAAGCTAACAGAGCTTTTTGTGAACGCAAAGGGAACAATTCTTACAGGGGATTAATAGAACAACCACTCTAGCAGAAGTGTGGAACAAAATTAGAGCCATTACCAAGTCACCCACCCCAGTCCAACTTCATCACAGCCCTGCTGAATATGCTGACATGCTATTAGACCAATGGTCTAGTGTGTCACAAATCACTTCCCTACCTCCTAACACACAGCAATATCTTAAAACCACACACATTAATAGGGGTTTCAATATTGAGATAGCCTGTTCCTCACCAGACCGTTACCGACCAGTTTCCTATACCGTACCACGAACTAACAACAACACTAATAAAAGGTGAATCATCCTCCCCTGGTGAGGATGACATAACCTATAACACCCTGGTATTGTTAAATGAGGTCCCTAACCAACAACTGCTTGACCTGAATCAAATGAGCCTCACACATGGACTCAAGGAAACATAGTACCAATCCCTAAGGCTAACTCTCCAAACTTCAAGCCCATTTCACTCACATCCTGTATGTGTAAAGTCCTTGAAAGAGTTGTTCTCAACCGTTTCATGTTTCAAGTCAAAGACAAACTGGCCCCTAATCTGTATGGGTTCATGCCCCTGGCGCAGCACAGAGACATGCTTTGCAGAATATCGCTTTTAACTCAAAAGATAAGACACAAACAGCCTTCATAGACCTAGACCTTAAATCAGCCTTTGATGTAGCTAAGAGAGACATTATACTTAAGCAACTAGCTAATTTTGGCATCCAAGGTAACCTCCTGACATAGATAAAGGGTTATCTGTCCATCAGGTATGCCAGTGTTCTGTTTATGGGAGTCAAAAGTACCAGAATGAGATCATTTGGACTTGGCACGCCTCATTGAGGAATGTTAAGTCCTAAGCTCTTTAATATACTGATGCACAAGCTTATTGCTGACATTCCAGTTCAGCCAAACGAGGCTGTAATATGCTATGCTGATGATATCTGCATTATGACACAGACCAAGCTCAGGCCCCAAGCCTTGCTGGGTATATTTGCTTGGAGGACCGTGGAATGTGGTCTCATAATATCTGTTGACAAGACGAGGATCCTCAATCCTCATCCTCATCACCCTCTGCCTCTTGACTTTAACATTAACAGCATACCCTTGGAACTATATAGCTCTTATAAATATCTTGGAATTTGTGTGAATGATGCAAACTTTGTTGGCAACCTTCGTGCCAAACTAATGCAGCTCATTAATCCCCTCAGAACCGCAGTTGGTAAGGGCTATGGAATTTACATCACCTATGCTCATACTTTCTATCTTCACTTCATTCGTTCTGTAGTTGACTATCATGCTCTCCATCTTGTGACTATTCTGCCGAAACAACTCTACAGCCTTGAGGTAGTACAAAATGAAGCCATGCTCATCATTCTAGGATGCCCAAAATCAACCAGACTTGTAAGCATGAGGAAAGAGCTCGGGCTGCCCTCCCTATCTGAGAGGCTAGCTCTGCTTAATACCATGTTTTGTGTCAAAATTTTGAAGAACAATGGTCCCCAAACTACAACTCAAACAGAGTTGATGTTCTATCTAAGTTATCCCAACTATCTCACTTACCTTCCACAAAAGACTCTTTGGGGCGTGGCTTCATAAAAGCGTTGCAAATCTCTCGAAACTGAATGCCCCAATCACCCCCGACGAGCCCATTAATTCCATTCCTCCTTGGCTGGTTATATCAGTTCCTATTAATTACACTCCTGTTGGTAGTAAGCAAATGTTAAACACGGATGTGATGAGATGTTTCACACTAGAAACTATTAACAGACACATAGAGAGTATTAAATCAAGTGAATGTTATGCTTTTACTGATGATTCTGTGCAGGCAAACACAGATAGAACAGACTGTGCAGTTGTAATATATAAAGAAAAAGAGATGATAGTGTCAGACAAGCAAAGGCTGAACAACTGGGCCAGCACAACACAAACTGAACTAACGGGAATCTATTTAGCTACAGACTACCTTAAAGAAAATGGAGGTGGGGTGCTATTCTGTGACTCTCAAAGTGCTTTGAAATCAATGACCAGCCCGTCAGGGTCTATGTCTAAAGTTGAATGTGATATTAAAAGAAATGTAATAACTGCCAATGAGAACAACTCTCATATCGAATTTGTGTGGATTCCATCCCATGTTGGAATTAAGTATCATGACCGTGCTGATAGAATGGCCAATGAGGCATGTAAGAAAAAAAATGTTGACCGTGACCTTGGCCTGTCCAATGCTGTACTTAGAAACATTCAAGTCAGAATCATGAACTCTGATCTAGAAAAACTGAGAAATGCAGAGACCTGGCAATTGTAGCATTAGTAAATACAAGTGATCGTGGGCCCTTCGTGCCCGGTGGCGAGTGCGGTGGTACAGTTTACCGAGGTTGTTATAATCATGGTCGTGGTTGTTATAATCATGGTCGTGGTTGTTATAATCATGGCTGTGGTTGTTATAATCATGGTCGTGGTTGTTATAATCATGGTCGTGGTTGTTATAATCATGGACGTGGTTGTTATAATCATGGTCGTGGTTGCTATAATCATAGTCGAGGTTGTTATGATCATAGTCGTGGTTGTTATACTCATGGTCGTGGTTGTTATGATCATAGTCATGGTTGTTATAATCATGGTCGTAGTTATTATAATCATGGTCATGGTTGTTATAATCATGGTCGTGGTTGTTATAATCATGATCGTGGTTGTTATACTCATGGTCGTGGTTGTTATGATCATAGTCATGGTTGTTATGATCATAGTCGTGGTTGTTATAATCATGGGCGTGGTTGTTATAATCATGGTCGTGGTTGTTATAATCATGGTCGTGGTTGTTATAATTATATTCGTGATTGTTATAATCATGGTTGGGTGATATAATCATAGTCGTGGTTGCTATAATCATGGTCGTGGTTGTTATAATCATGGTCGTGGTTGTTATAATCATGGTCGTGTTTGTTATAATCATGGTCGTGGTTGTTATAATCATGGTCCTGGTTGTTATAATCATGGTCCTGGTTGTTATAATCATGGTTGTGGTTGCTATAATCATGGTCCTGGTTGCTATAATCATGGTCGTGGTTGTTATAATCATGGTCCTGGTTGTTAGAATCATGGTCGTGTTTGTTATAATCATGGTTGTGGTTGTTATATTCATGGTCGTGGTTATGATCATGGTCGTGGTTGTTATAATCATGGTCGTGGTTATGATCATAGTCGTGGTTGTTATAATCATGGTCGTGGTTGTTATAATCATGGTCGTGGTTGTTATAATCATGGTCGTGGTTGTTATAATCATGGTCGTGGTTGATATAATCATAGTCGTGGTTGTTATAATCATGGTCGTGGTTGTTATAATCATGGTCGTGGTTGTTATAATCATGGTCGTGGTTGTTATAATCATGGTCCTGGTTGTTATAATCATGGTTGTGGTTGTTATAATCATGGCCGTGATACTTACAATATCTAATATACTATATAAGAAGGAATAGCATAAAGGTTAGAATAATTAATTAAAGAAATATTCGCCATAAGGAGAGGTTTAAATCATAAAAAATAATTATTATGAATCACCGATGATCATTCCGAGATAAATTATATTATGAAGAGAAGTGACCTTGATTCTGGTTATATTAGTCACCATCTGCTTAAGTCATCACCTGTGTCAAGTCATAATAGTCATCATGTACGTTAGTCAGTTTTACGCCCATCTCACATGACTGACCGACCATCGATGTTCTTTCCGCGCGAGGATGTTAGTTTTCAATGCGTCTTATTATTTACGCTGGTGGATGTAAGACCTCCTACCCTCACTCTCTCAGCTATGGTCAATTTGGTGTTATTTTTGTTTATAAATGCCTTCTAATCTGTCTCAAGTCTATCCGTCCAGTCTATTCCCATCCCAACTGTCTGTTCGTCTACGTGGTGTTTGAATGTAAGCCCGTCTGTACTCTTTGTGTCGTCAAATCTGTCTGTCTTATCCGTTGTTGGCGTGTGTCTGCCTGTTTGTCTAATGTGAACCAGTCAGTCAGCTGTCTGTCTGTCATGTTACTTGCCATATTGTCTATTTGTGCATGTATGAATCTGTCTATTTTTGTCAACCTCCTGTCTGTTTCACTGTCTATATTCACCCTGTGTCTATTGTAGTCATCTTCTCTATGCATTCCTGTTATTATCTTTTTATCTCTATTCTTTTTCCATGTAGTCACCCACAGGAATAAGTATACACTGTAGCTGTAAGGTCGTTTGGTAACATTGAAACTGCACATCCAGACACATGATGAAACTCAGCTCCCCCACCTGTCATCTCTAACTATTTTCTGTTTCCCCTTTTTTATTCTTCTATTTACTCATCTTCCTTCCTTTACTAATCCAAACAACATTAAAAAAAAAAGTAGGCTAAAAAAAAAGTGGGGGGGGGGGGGGGGGGGAGGAGGGAGTCATACGAAAACTGCAATCGTGGGCTGACAGCGTACAGCGAATGAGGGTGCGCCAAGTCCGTGTAGACTTGTATCGTTTTTCAGCGTAAATAAAATGGTTATGTAATGGCTTCCTAAAGAAACCATCGACATGGGAACAGGTTTGTTCCACTCTACGAATGTTTTGCGATTTTTCCATCAAGTTTGATGAAAAACGATTGTGCCGTTTCGGCTGCCGAGAACACACACACACGCGCGCCTAGTCCTATAGTATATTAGATGAAAAATTTTGTGACAATAGGTACCGGTATGGCCAACAAAAGGACAGAACTAGACAATGTGATGTAGTTGTGGCCAGAGTTAGGCTAGGATACAGACACATCTGGCAAGCTAGTAACGCTGTATCCATACCGGAACACTCAGCATGTAAACTTTGTGATAAACCTTTAAAGCATATACTTGAGCACTATATTATCGAATGTGACACTTTCAAAGACTTCAGGCCACCTGGCTTATTGTATCATGAACTTTGTAATTACTACATTGAATCAGGGGTGCTTGACGACATTCTTGCTGTTAAATAAATCAAATTGCTAACCCACACTGATTAGTCTTCCATTAGAATATGACGTCCAATGTCACTGTCCTGCATGGCAGTGAACAGTGACATTACCCACATGACTCTGTCTTATATATACTGCAAATGAATTTGATGTAATTCTTTGTGTACGAACCTCTGTCCTGCATGGCAGTGAACAGTGACATCACCCACATGAATCTGACCTATATATACTGTTAATGAATATGATGTATTTCTTTGCGTATGAACCTCTGTCCTGCATGGCAATGAGAAGTGATACCCCCTTCAGTGTCAAGACCTGACTGAATTACTCATAATAGGCAAACTGTACTCCAAACTTTGACAATAAATTTGTTAAACTAAAAAAACTAAGCTCTAAGGTCTTGCCTAGCATAAATAACCACATCCCTCTTGCAAGTTACTTGAGAAAGGTTCGTAAATAAGTCATATCCGTCAATACTGAACTCACATTCCTCCGGGTCGATTCTCCTATTCTTGTACAACAGTTCTACAACTCCTACTATATCGGGTTGGTGTACCTTCAGTAGTGTTTCAAACTCCTCTCTCTTATCAAGCAACGTGTCAGTATTAGTGTACATGACATTCAAGCCGGAATTTGTTCTCGGTAACGTCTCTGCTCTTGGGAATAACTCCGGCCCCCTCCATTCTCAGCGGCTGCAGCATTTGCTAAATACACTGTTTTGCAGGGGGTGGCTAGAAATGTTACTTTTTACACGGAGCTCGCCTCTTCCCTAGTGGAAGGTAGAGCCGGTACCTCCTCCTGGTGGGCACAGCGTTGGTGCTCTCACTGCTCCTGTCCTCCCGATCGTCACACGAAGGCCACCTCAGTCTCTACCTACCCCCTTCGCCAGCAGGTGTTGCCAGCGATGGGGGGGGGGGGGGGGGGGCGGGATCGACGTAAGCGCCCCAGAAGTTGCGTCCCCTCTCTCACTCTCTCATGGATACAGACATTTCTGATATAGATATTCATAGTGCATCCCATGCCCTGCAAGAGTCAGACCTCAGTGATAGTGACAGTAACAGTAATGTTTCTATGGAAAACACTTGCCGTAGTGGCAACACCAATTCCAAGGGCAGCGAGCTTCCTCTTGCCACCCACCCCTCTGCCAACCAACCAAGTAAGATGAATCTGCACTTCCCCAAGGATTCATTTAAAACCATCGAAGAACGGTTTAATTGGACAACAAAGTATTGGAGACAACATTGTCTCACCATTCAATTCCGAAAAGGTAAGAACAGTAACTTTATCAAGTGTCAGACTCCTGAGGTCTATGAAACATTTATTAGTGTTGGATTTGACGGGTTTGTCCTCGTGCCTCCTCCTGCTTATGAAGCAGAATGTTGCCACATCCTAGTTAAACAGTTCCCCCTATATGCTGAAGTCGAAAATGATCGTAACTTTAATCCACGTATACTCAGTATACATCGACACGACCGAGGGAGGGAGTGCCCAACCACTGTTGAGGCCCACCCAGTCCTCCCTCCATTGTATGTAGAATCCTCTAACCCGGGGCCTGCTTTTGTGTCATCTGCTCCCATTGGGGTCACACCTTCACAGCCTGCTGCCGATGTGATCGTCCCAGATGTCGCTTCTGTTCAAGTAACCATCACTCCTCCGTCTGTGCCCCAAAAATCAAAGACCACCTCATTGGGGGTGGTGTGGGCTATGTTGTTGACCCCAGCTGTTGTAATTGTGGTGGCCGGCACAATGCTGACTCACGACAATGCTCCAAACGTCCGTCTGTCCCAGGAGAAAAGCCTCCCCAAAGGCTGCGTCAACCTCAACCTCCCCCCCCCCCCAGCCTACTAAGCCACATCCCTCTGCATCCCCTCTGTCTCCAGCAACGCCTTCTTCAACAACACTGCCCCTGCCTGGCCTCACCTTGCTGCAACACAGCAGTCCCGGCAGTCTCCTAACTCAACTACTACTGGGCCTCCTCCCCGTCTCTACTCTGATGCTGTCAGGCCTTGTGCTCCCACCAGTGCCCCCCCAACAATCCCACTCCGGTGACACGACATAGATCATATCCCTCTTGCACGAATTTACCAACCGTATTGAGAGACTCTTTGATACACTCTGTACTGCCATCTCCAACCTAAACAGACTACCCCTGCCTCCAGCTGCTAACCAGTTAGCCCCTCTTCTGGTTTGATACAACCTGGTAGCCCCCCTGTGTACCCCTCATGCTCACGGCCTACTCCACCGCTGCCTGGCATCATTGCTGGCGTCCACGCTACCGAGCCTGCCCCGATGTGCCTGGTTGCCCTCCTTCCACCCACAGTGCGCTCATGGATCCGAGGGTACCACCCCCAGCTCCCCGTCCCCCACAGGCATGCCGGCACCTGGGGCCCATCCACTCCAGTTTTCCACATCAATTGACCACCATGCGGACATGCTAGTGGACTACGTATCAATGCCAAGAAGGAAGTCCCCCTTGAAGCTGACACTACCGACGTACACGTCATCACAACCACACTAAAAGTTATGTCCCTCAATATTGTCAATGCATATGGCTTGGCACTTGACATTATTAGGGACCTGCTACGATTTGCCATAAACAGATAAATTGCACTGGGAATTTTCCCCCCACACACTCATCATTCTATCACTTTATGTAACTTGTTGACAAAACCCATGACCCTTCAGGCTTTTACGCCCTTAATGCATGAGTCATAAAGGCAAGCATGAACTCCGCATGCTTCCCAGATGGGCGCTGTAAACGCTTCTGCGCTTCACCTTGGACAAGATGTAATGGGGTGCCCAATAAACTAGCCCCCTCGGGGGCAATCTAAAAAAAAATTTCTCACTGCCACTATCCTCCCCCTGGATATAACCCATGTACAACCATGCCCATTCTACCTCGACTCCTTCCTCCTTTGCTTCAAGCCCTGCATGAGCTTCCTGTGCTCTTCCCTCTGTAATATCGTGCGATCTGGGTAAACGAATACATTCCGGAATGTCTCTCTCCTTGCTAAGTTTTTTGCCTGCCGAATAATTTCCCAATTCTCCTCCTCACTCACTAGTGTGATCCTGAGGGTTCGAGGCTTGTCCTCCTGCTTTTGTCTTAACCTCATTTCATCCTGAGGGTGGGATGACATATTCAGAACCTCATTACAAATACTCTCAAACTGCAACGTGCCGTCTGATTTCCTAGTCTATGCTTCCTCCGACTGGCTCAGGGGGACTCCATAAACTATTACGTTGTTCCTGCGCTCGAAATGTTCCCAGTGTTCTTCCTCTCCCCTAACAGAAGGTCTGCTAGTTGCCATCTCTTCGACACACTTCTTCAGAGTCCCTAGCTGCTGGAGAACATTTTTGGATCCTGCATTGCTCTCCGTCACCTCCCGTGGCCCTGCTAAGATCTGAGCATAACTCCTCTTCACTACCACTGAAGGTTCCAAGTGTTCCCTGAAGAATGCAGTGATGGGTAGGGAAACACCGGGTAACACTGGAGTCCATTTATTCGGATAGGAGAAATACAAGTGGTGACTAGCGTGTGCCATGCACGGCCCATGAAGTCAGACGACTGCCTTGCCATATGGCAGCCTCGGGGCAATGTTGCCACATAACACGTGCAGTGTTGCCACGTAATTATATACATAGATGCTACTCGGCACAGTAGCTTATATACAAGGTTGCTACTCGGCACAGTAGCATAGATACATAACCTACAACCACCTCCATTTTACCGGCTACTTCCTCAGTCTTAGCAAGGATCTCTTTCCCAACTTGTTCTAGTTTGGCAACCAGCAAGGCTCCAGCTTCGTCTATTTTCATCCCTGGGAAACTTGTTCCCTTATGGATTGCAATCGCCTCATCCACCTTGACTCTACAGTCAGGGCAATACCAGCAACATCCTTTCTGCTTTACCACATTCTGTAACGTCCTAAACTGGGTTAGGCCCACACCATCTATATCCGTCATCTCCCTGCCACTTTGGTCCCTTATGGTTGTTGCTGTTTGGGGTGGGGGGGGGGGGGTCATGCAGACTCTGTACGGATCTTCTCAGCCTTAAGCCCACCAGTTTACCATGTGGTGGATGTCTAATACCATTGATCTTTATTATTACTGTCATGTGCCTGTAACTCTTAGAAACACGCATGTCTTGTGGTATCTGTTTACTCCTCCACTCCACACAAGCTATTAATAACTTGTTATTTTTACTATTATCTTATTGTTGTTCTTAGTTACTTAGGTTAATTGTATATCTATGTATGTCATTAATATGCATCATTTGTGTTACTCTGTTAAGTCAAACCAAGAGTAGTATTAATTAGTTATAGACTATTTGGCAACTGTCCTGGGTCACGTGAGCTAAGACCCTCCTCACTCATATGCTGTGTGGCCAGAGACTCTCTCTCTCTAGAAAACCGTGGTATAGGCAGGAGGTGTCCACACCCACTCTAGCCTCGACACTTACCCAGTACAGACGTGCCTTGTTCAGTCATCTACAATACCCAAGTGGCATCTGGTAATTAGTGGCACGTTAACTTAGGCCTAGGAAGGGATCCTGGTGTTAAGGAATCTCCTATTTGGTTGGAAATAACCAGTTGGTTGTGATTGCTGTGTATATATTGTAATGTCTGTGTTTCATATAGTTAAAATTAAGTAGTATTCATTTGATTTAACTACTTTACGGTATATTTTCACCCTTCCGGCATCACTCTTATTTTAATATACAATCACTTATTCCCTTAAATTCCGTGGTTGCTAGACAGTTCTTCTTGAAGAACATAAATTGAATTATTTAATTATCTTCCCATCTGTGACTCACTCACTCCAACTTATTCTTTTTAATTCAAGTATATTCAGTTGAGTCGGTTTTTGTGGGGATAATTATTGCCGTGTTCCCTGTTTGTTCCTTTATTTGATGATAACTTGGGGTGGGTTTCACTCCCCAGGTATAACGGATATTGGGATCACGACATTACTATGATAATTGTTTCTAATCTGTGCCTTGGTAACAGGGCTCTGCCTTAATATTAATAATAATATTGATATTATTATTACTATGATAATAATTACTTCTAATCTGTGTCCTGGTAGCAGGGGTTTAGGATCAAGGTCCCTTTAAAAGCCCCTCAGGCTCGCTGCCTGCATATAGGCCGATATGACTAGTGTCATCCACCGGAATAGCACAATTAATTTCTTCTGACTGAAAAATTTACGTCTCAGAGTGATGACTTCTTTTATAATCATGTCTATTATTTGAAGTCTAAGTGAAGTGAGATGTTGGAGTGATCGTGCCTCTGTGGCAATTCGATGTTATTTAAAAAGGAAAAAAGAAGCAACAATAACTTAGCTGCCCTGTGCTGGTTTACTTTTTACCTTGTGGGGTACGTGATGTTTGGTTCCACTCAGGATGGGATGGAGAAAGGAAATTCACAATATGCTCTCTGTACACATATTGTATTGGATGCACAATGCAGCTTTTTTGCTGGGAAGGCAGCATGGTTACAAGCGTTGAGTAGAGAGAGCTGGTTGGTGAGGGTGCTCAGAGGAGGACAAGCTTGTGGGTCGCCATGCTCACCGGCGGGAGCGAGGGCCGCCAGGCAGCGGCGGAGGAGGTGGGGTTGCATGCTGCGGCTGTAGCTAGAAGAAGAAGTAGGTCACCACGAGGTCAGGTCTTATATAGCGGAGGTAGGCGTGGCTTATTAGTTGACCTCCGTCATTTAAGGCGGCGCTGGTTGACCTAGACCACGAGGCATACACTGGGGAATTCGCGGGGTCGGCTACTCAGCGACAAACAGCGTTTGTAGGGGAGGTATCCACTACAGTACTCCCCCTTCCCTCCAGGCGGTGTAGGAGACTTGTTGTCTGCAGGGTTGCATGGCACATGTGAGGCAGAATGAGCGGTGCATGCCACAATGTGCCACTGCAACCTCCCCACATTCGTCCAGTGTTGCCCTCCAAGACAGTTTGAGTTATCTTCTGTTTTCTCTTTTTCCAGTTTTCCTCGACGAGTTGTTGGTATCTATGTGCTATCCCTATGTACTCTGTATCTTGCTATGAATGACGGATCATACGTCCACTCAGTCCTTTAGAGACAAACACATAAAAAAACTTTCTTTGCGGCGGTAATAGAATGCCGTTCAAGATAGCCCGGCTTGTTTTTTTTAAACTATTATTTTTGTTTATATTTTTCTATCCAGTTCTCATCAACGATTATATCACTTATAATAATAATAATAATAATAATTAACGGTTTATTGAAAGAGCTTGGCAGCCAGAAGGCTGAAAATATACAGTTACATATTTGGGGAATGGGTTACGAATTACAAATAATATACAAGTAACATAAGTGACACAAATAAGACATATAATAACTTAGATGGGGAAAAGCTCAAACTACAGTTCATTTCAACATAGTGACAGTGTTACAGTATTACAAGTTATTGATAATTTTTACAATGGTTGGGACTGGGCTGTTCTTATAGCGATCAGTTCGTGCACGTATGGGCTGGATGCGGTTGTGGTGTCGCACAGCAATTCTCGGACAAGGGATCTCAGGTGGTAGTAGGAGCCGGTGTCGGGGATGGTGTAGAAGCTTCTTACCAAATTTGCAGATGAGGTCGTGGTGATGGTCAGTGAGAGTCGAAAGGGTCAGTGTGTTGAGCGCTTCTTGATATGTGGAGTAGGAGGGGGAGAGAATAATCTTGCATGCCCTCTTTTGCACTTTTTCTAGGTGTTTACGTTGTGTGGCATTTAGGGAGGAAGACCAGGTGGGGGAGGCATAGGTGAGCTTGGGAAGTATGAATGTTGTGTAAACACTGAGGAGCTCGTGTGCAGGAACTCCGAGGGACTTGAGTCGGCGGAGGAGGTGGAGACGGAAACTGGAGGATTTGACAACTTCATTGACGTGTGGTTTCCAATTTAGTTTGTTGTCTATGGTGACGCCGAGGAGCTTCGTGGAATCTACAACCTGGAGTGTGTTCGGACCTAGAGTAATGGAAGGAGGTGGGACAATGTCGGAGGAGAGGTTGATGTGCATAACCATGGTCTTGGTATGGTTGATGGTGACATGGTTGTTGGTGGCCCAGTTTTGGAGACTGTTCAATAAATCCTGAAGGGCGGTATAGTTGGGAGCAGAATTGTTGACGCTGATCCCAATGGTGGAGTCGTCGACATATTTCCAGCGAGCAGGGGTTTCTCTTAGGGCATCATTGATGAGCATAAGGAAGCAGAGTGGTCCCATCTTGGTGCCTTGGGGGACGCCACAGGTGAGTGACTGAGAGGTGGAGACAGCCCCTCGGAAGCGTACAGCTTGGCGTCGGTCACTGAGGAAGTCTGTAAGCCATGGTATGAGGCTTCTTCGAAGCCCGAGGTCAATAGCTTTGTTGATGATTATATTGTGGTCGACTAGGTCGAACGCTTTAGTGAAATCAATGAAGGCGACAGCTACAGACGTTTTTCGTTTCTCGAGATGGCGGTATATGTAATCGAGAAAGCTGACAAGACAGTGAGTGGTGGAGGAAGTTTTCATGTTGCCAAATTGCTGAGGGTCTACGACTCCTGCAATATCAGCATAAGCCCAGTCGAACACAAAACTTTCACAGATTAGGCTGGGTATTGGGGTGATTGCAATAGGTCGTAGCTGATTTAAGGATTGTGGGCTGGTTGACTTGGGCACTGGTGATACATAAGAGGTTTTCCAGTCAGCTGGGCATCTGGCTTGACTGAGAGAAGCATTGATGATGGAGCAGAGGGGTTTAGCAAGCTCCGGGGAGAACTCCTTGAAGAGTTTCATTGGTAAGTCAATGGGGGTGGTAGAGCGTTTTAATTTTAGTTTGTCCAGGCGTTTTGCTACGTCAAATTCTTCTACTAAGTCAGTGGGAAGGGGGGCTGGTAGGTAAGCAGGGAGAGTGGTTGTGTCAAGCCGTGGGAGCGTCTGGCATATAGTAGCGAAATGGTTATTTGTTTGCTCAGCTGCGTCAACACTAGTGAGATGGCTAAGGAAGGGGAGGGGGTGTGTCTTATTGTTTAGTCCACAGAGTTCTTTAAGCTTACCATACCATTGACTGATGTTGGTCTGCTTCAGGTGTTGTAATTTGGTTGGGTAGTGGGACTTCTTTGCAGTGCGTATTTCGCGGATGACTCGGTTGCGAAGTGACCTGTAGCGGATGTGGTCATTGAGATGAAAGGCTCTGTCTCTCTGTTGCATAAGTCTTTTGATCCGAGGTGTGATCCAGGGCAAGTCAGCTGGGTGAGATCTGACGGACTTCTCGGGGAAGAAGTGGTGGTGAGCTTGCGTGGTGGTGTTGGTATAATTTATCCATTTGGTTTCCACGTCATCCACGCTAAGTACTTCAGTCCAGGGATGGTGAACTATCCACTGCCCGAAGAGGCGCACTGCAGAGTCAGTAATCGGCCTGTAGGTCTTGATGTAGGGTCTCTGTACTTGAGTGGGAGTGGCAGCTGGGGACCAGAGCACTGATAAGTGTGTGCTACACCCGATAGGAGGCATTGGTTGAGGTGGTTGGTACTGGTCCGCTAAGTCAGTTAAGATAAGGTCAAGGGTATTTTGACCGTGTGTGGGGAAGGTCACAACTTGTGATAGTGATAGCTGGTCCTGGATATCAGTGGTGTCAATTTCATTTAAATCCCCACATAATACTAACTTGGCACATGGGTACCTAACTCTGAGGTGGTCTGAGGTGGTGATGAGATGATTGATAAGAGTGTCTCTGGTGGGTGATCGAGGCGGATGGTATGCCACACAGATTATAATGGAGGCGGTGTTGCGTGGGTGGGCCCGTAACACGACACGTACCCATAATGCTTCCACATCTGCTGGGACTTGAACATCCAGGCGTGACGGGCGTAGGTCATCTTGACAGAAGAGGGCAACGCCCCCTCCGCGTCTTTGTGAACGAAGGTGATGAAAGAGTTGATATCCCTCAATATGACATGTTTCAGGCACAATTTGCCAAGCCTCACATATGGCAACGACGCTCGCGGCGGTTGACCTGACTGTAGTTGCCAGCTCGTCGAACTTGTTAGCTAGGGAAGTGACGTTGGATAGCAGTAAAGACGGGAGATCATACCATATCCGTGGAACTTCAGTGTGGTGGTATGGTCTGTCAGGGGTGGGTTTCTCCGGTTTCCTAGTGGAGGTTACGGTTCTAATGGGCTTATGTGCATGACGGCCTTGTCTACGGCTCCGTGCATGGAAAATGTTCAGTGACTTGAGTAGCGCAATAACACTGCCATCAGGATAACCGTTCCCACGCTTTAGATGGTACAGAGTGCGTCGGGAGTAAGTGATTGGTGGCCATCTGTTGATATCTGTTGTGGGCGGACGGAAGTGTTTGTCACTGGCGGCACTTTGAGGGACACTGACACTGGTAGACATCTGTTAAGATTTGTCAGTCGTAAAGACGGTGGTCTTTGTCCCTGGTGCTTGGGGTCGCCGACACAGTTATCACGATATATGTAAACACCGCGGTGGTCCTTGTCACTGGCACTTTAAAGGTGACCGATAAAGTGCCCACTGTCTGACTTTTCCTTGGGGTGCACTATCGAGCACTGTATGGTAATCACTTATTGCACTGCTCCGTAATCAATCGTTCACTAATCACTAGAATGTTTTGCTGAATCGATCCTGGTGTAGTAAGGCTGGTAGGGCGTTGGGGTATAGCAGGGGGGGTGGGCAGGGCCAAACAGACTCGGCCTGGCTGCTAAAACCGGGAGCGCCTCCGGGGCACGTCCTGTCTCACTGAGGGTTGACAAGTGTGCTATCACTGTGTACACTATCTCCCTATGAATGGTGGATTCTAGGCACAGTTTCAGTCCTTGAGAAAACACACAAACAAAATAAAAATAAAAGTCTTTGTGACACGAATAACACATCTTGGATACTGCTGGCAGTGGTGCCTTAATTGCTTGCTCCAATTTGTTCTTCACGTCAAATTATTTACAACCTCCTCCATGGTCACTGATGTCGCTATAAACTGTCTTAACTAAAGGCACAGTACTACACTCTCTGGTTGGCCTTGGGAACGTCCACCACAGCCATGAGCACAACTCAAAAAATAATATAAAAAAATCGTGCCATATAGCAATGGTTGTATGCCTCCCGACCTAGCGACCTGGGCTATACCTCCAGTCGGTGAATAAAGAATTTTCAAATATAGAAATGCGACTATCATTAAAAGTCCTACATCGATTTACACTTTCATATTACTAAGACGATCTTGATGTTCTTATGTAATCACTGTCCAATTTCTGCAACTCAACAACGAAGGTTCGAATGCCGACCACGCTTTGTTACAGAGACGCAACACGACTCAACCCGCAACGCTTGCACCCTCAAAACGTTTGTTATATTTGTAGGAATGACGGTGACTAAACGGGTAGACCCCGTGTTCTAAGGTAGGAGGGTTTGTGTTAATTCAGTTTTGTATTCTCTCTTGTTGGAGTATTTACCCAGTTCATACATGTATTGGCCCTAAGTAGTCTTACTGAATTTATAGTCTTACACTGCTCTTTCTTTCGCTGTTGTTCAGACAAGTCTAAGACATTTTTCTTGGTATTTATGTAAGACTAACCTGCGAGCGAAATTGATTGAATATAATTATAAAAACACCGAATTTTCATTGTTATATTATAGTGGACATTGATGTAGTTTGTGGAAATATGTTAAAATTTTTATTTTTTTTTAAATAAACGTTACTTAACATTTGTGGGTATGAAGAACAGACCTAACCAAACAAATCAAACAAGCCTACCTAACTGTTATCGCCGCTGGCTTCAACTACAGTTCTGGCGTTACGACCACGTGCGCCGCCCTCCCCATGCGACCTGCACAATTAAGATGCCCTGATTCTGCTGAGTGTATGGTTTAGAACTTTAGAGGATGGCGTGGCCGCCTGACCTCCATGATGCAGATCGCCCTCTCGAGTGATGCTGTGAGGACCAGCCCTCTATGGTGAACACCGACTCCCAATCCTGGCCGAGTTTTTGTGCTGGAACAATTTACACAGTACTATTGTCCCTTGGAACACCATACTGGTTCGCATTGGCCCACACTTGTAAGTACAACCAAAGTGATGACATACCCCTCAGTACTGAAATATTGTGGACTAACTATGCCTACTCGTTTCTGCCTTATCTGGAGAAATAAGACAATGCGGAATGAAGTGTAATTAAGATTAATAGAGTTATGAACTTTTTATCATGTCACTATACTTAATAATCAATTGTAATTAAGATGAAATCGTCTGAGACTAACTAATTATGTATCATATAGATCACCATGTAATACTAATGAACGCCTTGTTCTCTGTAGGCTTTTACCACATCAATAAATATTGAATGCGTCAAAAGATGGGTTTCAATCATTCCCTTTGACTTGCCTGTCACCTGAACGTCCTTAACTAAGGCGTTTACACTAACCTTACCTAACTTCCCCGGTATATTAAACAGAAAGAACCTACTATCATATGATGAATTTTGAGGCATTTACTGGACATGAAATAATACAGCTGCATCGGCGCTATGCAGCCCCGGCGGGTTAGTCCTATATATTAACCTTTTTTTTCTATGCTATTTCCACCGGAAATTAAGGATAACCGAGATATCAATTTTTCAAGATTATTACATTCGCTCAGTCACAAGTATCGCCATGTCTTGCTTACTCATGGCGTTGTAGGTCTTACACCCACTCCCGCATTGCTCCAGACCTCTGTCTTTGCTTCTTAAGCGTCTACAGCGCATGTGTGGGGGGTAGGGAATTTTCAATTGGCTATAGCAATAGGAGTAATTTAATTGGGCAAGGTTTTTTTGTTTTAGCCAATTAACAATGAGTGGGTGGGTCGGGAGTGGAGATTTCAATTTTGAGTACCAGTTATAGCTGAACAGATGGAAGAGCTGTGCCGACTTTGTGAGAAAGATTATTTTGCGTCAATTACCGAGTTTCACCAGAAAAATAGTGAGGCACAGTGTACACTGCGTGAAGAACAGCACCTTTGGACCCAGATGAACCTGATTCTTTTTCAGATTAAGGCAAGATGTGGGGGGATGAACAAAGGGGGGCTATGTTAGGATTGGTTTGGTTTTGTTGGTTGGTTGGTTGGTTGGTTGATTGGTACTTTATCTGTGATTTATTCGGAAAAAATCCAGATTTTTCCTTTATGATTGTTGGGGGGGGGGGGGGGGGGATATCTAAAAAAAACTAGTGATTTCCGGAGGAAACGGATACGAAATTCGTTCGAAACTCATGAAATACCATAGGAAATACCTATTTTAATATCAAAATAAAGACTGGTGTGATATTATAAATTGACCGAATTCTTGGATAGGAGTGTTTGTATTACAGTGTTATTTATTTTTTGGGGTTCTTGTACATAATACATATAAATATGTAAGATAAAGAATAATCACGTTTATTTTTTGTTAAGCTTTGTTTCAATAACACTGGACCATCTTTCACTAATTATTTTGTCATATATAAATAACTTTGAGTGACCTATGTCTATAAATATATATGATCATTTAGTGCACAGTATACATGGGAGCTTTCTGCATTTGTGTTAGGTCACTGTCCACGTGCTGGAATTTTGGTTGCTTTGCGGAGTGAAACTTATAAATATTAAGTGATATTCCAGTGCTTTGAAGGCCTTAAGAATTTAAGAGGGAATTGATGGTAACACTGTCTCTGTGAATTATTAAAACATGAATATTGAGGTTAATTAAGACTTGCTCACTCTTTATTTTGTTTCTCACATTTAATTGTATTAATATTACAGGAGGACCTGGTTCCTCCTGGGGTTTGTATTGACTCACATAAATCTCAACTTATTTAATTGTGGATCAAGCTTTATTTTTATCACATGATTGATGATGAGACTTTGGTAAGTTTGTAAAGTCTGTTGTAAAATTTGTTTCATGTTACTAAATCTCAAGAGGTTACTTCCTCCTGTGAATACTGATGTGGTACATTTTTATTGCCTATACCAGAGATGTTTTTATATTGAGTCAACTAACTTCCTCTGGAGAGGATGTACGTTATCATCCAAGGTTTCAGTGCCAGGAGAGGTATTCCTCACTTATGATGACATCTTCTGTTTAGGGGGAAGGATGACCTCAGGTGTCTGGAAAGAAAGTCACAATTTGGGTTAGAAAAAGTCAGGGGATATAACACATATTTTAAATAGCCTAAATAATTTTAAGTTAGGTTCAGGTATGTGACTTTTTTCCTACATTCTGGGATGATGACACATCATGGAAAACTAGATCATTGTGTTCACTCAGTAAAGGTTTATTGATTCATTCAAGTACTGTACCCAGGTCCACACTGGTACTTCCCTGGCCTAACCTCCATCTAATGAATGAACATTTACAAGGTGAAAACAGCACTTTGAAGTATGTGGGTGACGTGCAATGGTATTTTAACTGTTATGTTTGTTTTAATACATAGATGCAAATCTGTTGAGGAAGTACACTTCAAATATATACATGAAACTGTTGATAGCTGTTTTGGTATGACACTGATTGTTTTAATTAAGTTCAGGAACTTTTAAGTGGCAGCTCTTGATGTAAAAACTTCTTGGCATTTTCTGTTTTATTGCTGAGAGCAGGAATATACACAGATATAATCTGAGAGAATATTATTGTGAATTATCTCCCGGGAAGTGTTGTGAATATCACTTTTATTTTGTGTGGACTTCCCTGTGTAGTGGTATGGAGAGAACTGTCCCTCTCTGGGGTGTGAGAGAGTGGTGGCGAGCGAGCATTGTTTACTGAATTGGCTGACCCTGGCTTGAGCCCTGCGACAGATGCAACCTCAGTGATCTAGTCATAAACAATATAGTGAATCACTTGTTGAATAATTTGATAAATAACTTGGAGTTAGGGGTATATTTATTTTAAACAAGGATGCTGTTACAATCTTGTAAACCAACCAAACCTGTCTTAACCTATTGTGAAGACTGTGTATTGTATTACTGTATTACTTTTTTTGTAGATATTAGTTATTAATAAGGACTGAGTCACATAGGGAATGCAGTTAATATTATTCCTTATAAGTAAGAACTATTTATTTGCTATATTGTACAGAAATTTATAACAATCTGATTTTGTGACTTCACTCTCCTTTCACTTGCTGAACAGTTCTGTGGGATTTATTGCTCTTTGTGGAAAGTAATTTTTTCCACCCAAAGTCTTGAGTAGGTGGGCACTTCCTTGACACTTGAAATGACACAAGTTAGCTCCTGCAAGATGCACATTATAATTTTTTTTCCACATTCTGATGAAAAGGTGAAGCAGCTGAGAGGATACAGGGTATACCTTCAGTCTTAAGGGTTGGTCATTAGTACCCAAAACATCCTAAGTCAATCCAGCAGTTAGTGAGTACTGTAACGATACCAGTGAGGGAAGTGAGGCTATTTGAGTACAGTACAGAGCCAGCCAAGTTGTCTCCTTGGGTAAGTATCAATCAGTAAGTCTTCCAATGACTATGTATTTCTGAAAACTTCAACATTGTATTACTGTTCACTTTATTTCAGATATAAAGGTGCGAGTGGACGGAGGTAAGAAATAAACAGGAGGCCATCCCACACAAACATCTCCCACCACAACCTATTATGAAAGCTCTATAAAACAAGAGGCAGAACAATTCCTCACAACTGTGCAATAAGTCAGTACAATAAGAGGATTAGTGAACATCTTCAGGAGAACATTGTAAGCAAGATTAAGGTAAAATGTCAACTCTCCAAGTTTTAAGTTGCAAATATGAAAGGCAAGTTGGTGTTCTTGGAAACAGTAAAAATAAAAAAAATATTCCCTCAAGTGAATCTTTCTCCTAAAAATACCAGTTAAGTGATACACTGTGTTATATATTGTTTAAATACAGTATGATGAGTGTTGCAATGTTTCTACTTAAACAACTACCTTGTGACTCTTATGCTTGTGTATGTTCGTGTTCAGGGTAATAAGTTCTATATACAGGAGCGAACACAAGCACCTGTATGGTTTTGTAGGTTCAATTTACTGGATAAGAGATATGTACACAAGGGGAGTTGCGCTCCTCAACCTGTCTGCTGGTCAACTGCTCTATAGACGACGTATGGCAAGTGATACATTACCAGCTTCCATACGTCGCTAGGCACATTAATTAAGCATGTGGGACATGGTAATTACATTGCCACACGCTGCTAGCTAGGCTGAATAAATAATATATATAAATGGAGCACATACATAATTTTCATACACCTCCCTCCCCCTATACGCTCATAGCAAAGTCTTGAGCGGATCTTTTCTTTTGGATCTATTCTGAGCGTCGAGGGACTAGATCACTGGGAAGGGTATGGGACTCAACACTGGTGGCGGGGTCAGCAGAAGGCATTGTTACAGGGCGGAGATAACGGCGGTTCCTCCACCACACACGACCACTGGGTAACCGCACCTGGTAGTCCCGTGACCTACCGAGACCCATGACTACGCCTACTTTGTCCCAACGTAGGGAGGTCGGGTCCTGAACACGGACTTGGGTGCCGACACTCAACCTGGGGAGAGAACGGGCGTGGTCGTTGTAGTGGGCGACGACGTCTTGAACACGTTCGGCGGCTCGGCGATCACAATCCTCTGTCTTGGCCTGCCACTCCTTGGAAAAGGATTGAGGGTGAGCAGGGACACAAGAACGAAGGGGGCGTCCATACAAAACCTGGGCAGGGGAGCGTCCGGTGTAGTTAGGTGTGTTGCGGAGTTCAAGAAGACCCCGGTCGAAGGCCTCGCAGTCAATATTCCCAGAAGGGGCCACCTTAAGGATGAGGTGCTTCAGGGATTTGACAGCAGCCTCAGCGTGGCCGTTGGACTGTGGGTAATGGGGCGATGACATCACATGCCGGACTCCCCATCGGTCGAGGAACACAGCAAAGTCCCGGCTTGTGAACTGAGGCCCTCCGTCGGTTCGCAGGCGCACAGGAACGCCCACGTCACGGAAGTAGTGGCGGAACTGGCTGATGGTGGCGGCAGACGTCGTGTCATTACCGCACTTGATGACAACCGGCCAACCAGAGAGACGGTCGACGATAACAAGGAAGGACTTTCCTGACACACAGAAAAAGTCGACCGACACAGACTCAAAGGGGCGGGTGGGGTTGTCGTCACTCATGAAGGGTTCCTGCTGCTGGCTGGGTTGTAGTACGTGGCGGGGCTTACACACCTGGACAGCATTGGAGATGTCGGGGTCGATGCCAGGCCGGAACACAGTCTGTCTTGCACGCCGTTTGGTGGCCTCGGCTCCACAGTGACTGTCGTGGAGGCGAGCCAAGGCGTGGAGACTTGAAGCAGCAGGGACAATTACCGAAGGAGAGGTGTCACTGGCCAGAGGTCGGGGTAGGGCGGCAGCAGGGTAGTTGCTGCTCCCTTCGTGCACCCTGTTGGCGTATTTTACCTCGAGAATCGGTGTTGGGAAGTCCTGGGAGATGATGGCCAACTCTTGGCAATGTCTGTAGGACAGCAAAGGAGTCGGGACACCATTATGCACATCAATCCAGGCTTGACACGACCTGTTGCCAAAGGTGACATGTGCATAGAGTGAACCTAGGGCTGGGGCCATCTGTGAACCATCTGCCGTGACGCAGAGGTCCTTGGGAGGCGGTCCTAGATCGCTTGGAGAGAGCCCCAAGCATTGCAAATGCTGGGGACCGATGACCGTAGCCTCAGCGCCGGTGAAGGGCAGCATCTCGAGACGGGATGACACATTGCCGTAGGTCACGATGACGCTGACGTGCTGGGGGACTTTGGTCCTGGGACGCGAGTACACCCTCCTAATATGGGTCGGGCTTTGTCCAGGGTCGTCGTGCCTCTGATTTGGCGACTGTGGGCGGCCCTCACTGGTGGAAGGGCGCTGAAGCTTCCGCCGACGCTGTCCCTTGGGTTTGTGGGTAGGGCAACACTTGTCAAAGTGGCCCAGACGACCGCACACATTGCACTGGACGTACTTAGCTGGGCACCGTACTGTGAGCGACCAGTGGCCCTTACGGTCACAACTGTTGCAGGTAGACTCAGCAGCTGGACACACCTGTGTTTCGTGCTGCTTACCACAGTTGTTACAAAATGAACCGGGCGTGGACGTGGTGGGCGAAGGCGTAGGAGCAGACTTCTTGTCCTTCTTGTACCGGGACACAGCGCCTACAACTGTAGGGGGAGCTCGGATGGCAGAGGTGGCACACCTGGCAGCCTCATAGGAGCGACATATCGTCAACACATCCTTGAGAGAAGAGGAAGAGTCGAGGGAGGTGAGGCGTTGGACAAGCTCCTCGTCCTTAACACCCATCAGGATCACCTGCTTCAACTGGGTCTCCTCGCACTGCTGGTGGTGGCCTAGACATATATCTACCTCTTCCGAGGCTCTCTTAAGACGTACATAAAAGGCGTCAAAAGTCTCACCCTCCATCTGTCTGCAGCTAAACAATTCCCTCCTGCGCAGATCTTGATTCTGCTGTCCTTTGATGTGCCGTTGTAGAATGTCCAGTACCTCCTCTACAGACAGCGAAGAGGTTGGGGGTACCTGCAACGTATGTTCTAAGACACGCTGAATTTCCAAGGACAGGCACATACGCAGCTGGATGAGTTGTTTAGGCTGTGACAAACTCTGGAGATCCACCATTGTAGCATAATCAGTCCACCGTCGCCGCCATTCACGAAAAGTCTGGAAATTCACATCAGGCTTCAAGATGGGCGGTGTTTGAGCTGCTGCTTTAGGTGGGGCTGGGGGGCGTGAAGGAAGCACTGATGATGTATCTGAACCATTCAGTACCGAGGCAGTGTTAGAGCCAGGGGCTTGGTTAACAGTGAGGCGAGATATCAAGGCTTCAAACCGTGCACTGTCTTCCAATCTCCGTTGGTGGTCTCTCTCTGCCTCTGCTTGCCTTCTGCGTTCGTCGTCCGCACGTCTGTTAGCTTCATCCTCGCGCCTTTCTTCTCTCATAAACTTCATTAAAGCAATTATCTCTGGAAACAACGCTGAATATCGAGGTGAAGGGCTGCGCGATGTTGTTGGAGCTGGGGCGTCATGCTCAGCCTGGTCATCCATCTCTGCGGAGCTATCATCCGACTGACTCATCCGGGCGTGGGCTCCACGGCTACGTAAGGCACGAGACATAACTACTTCATCTGTGTACTGTGTCCTAAATCAGTGTTGACCGGTCAGCCCGTCGCATCAACAAGATCTCAGACAAAAAATTAATTAAATACACAGATAAGTAGATTATATATATAAAATATATATAAGGGAGTCGCCGATGTCAGTGTGTTAGTACATGTATGTGTGTGTGTGCCGGGCGGGCGAGAGCGTCTCGCCATGAGGGGCCTCGAGCTGTGAGGGGGTGTGGAGACGACAAGGAGCGGCAGTTACCCTGAGGCATGATGAGAGGAGGATGTGAAAAACGTTACTCCTTACAAATGCCCAGAACATGCCGTGTACCTTGGGAATCCTTTAGAACAAGGTCACACATGTATGGCACGAAACACACAATGCACTAAACACTTCACAGAAAATCACTGTCACTGACACTGCTCAAAGTTGCTAAATTCTTCGAGGAGGGGTGGCCGGTGGCGGTTGGTTGACACAGGGAAGGAGTCTGTAAGTCGGCTTTCCACAAACTTTGCACTGTCACTCGTAATTATCCAGTAAAACTGGTTCACTGTGCCATGTTCGTGTTCTGGGTAATAAGTTCTATATACAGGAGCGAACACAAACACCTGTATGGTTTTGTAGGTTCAATTTACTGGATAAGAGATATGTACACAAGGGGAGTTGCGCTCCTCAACCTGTCTGCTGGTCAACTGTTCTATAGACGACGTATGGCAAGTGATACATTAACAGCTTCCATACGTCGCCAGGCACATTAATTAAGCATGTGGGACATGGTAATTACATTGCCACACGCTGCTAGCTAGGCTGAATAAATAATATATATAAATGGAGCACATGCATAATATACATACATAATATATAATACAGCATACATAATATACATACAGTGTACACTGCTGATAAAAGTTCCAATATATAAATGTGACAATTGTTTGTCTGCTGTGCTTGTATACTGGTGAGACAAAGTTCACTTGTGGTAAATATTTCTCATACAATAGTGAGCTCAAGAACCACATACAAGTGCAGAATTATTAATGCAAATTTAGCTGTGAAGAGTGGATAACTTTTTTATACAGGACAAAGGCTACCCAAAAGTGTGTACACTGAGGGAAATATTTTTTTGTATAGAGTGTTGTAAAGTGTGTAAAAGAGGGCCCAGTTTATGAATCAAATAGTTGGACATGGTGGCCAAATTAATTATGAGTGTATACAGTGTGGTGAATTATTTTACAGTAATGATTCTATGAAGATCCATACCTGTATGGCTGAATACATTGATGAGATAGATATTAAGTGTGAAGAAGTTAATGAAAGTCTTAACAGTAACTATGATGTGACGCAACATGTGACTGTTGATGAGAAAGATATTAAGTGTGAAGAGTTTGATGAAAGTTTTAACAGTAACTATGATGTGACACAACATGTGACTGTTGATGAGAAAGATATTAAGTGTGAAGAGTTTGATGAATGTTTTCACAGTAACTATGATGTGACACAACATAAATAATAATAATAATAATAATAATAATAATAATAATAATAAACGGTTTATTAATAGAGTTGCAGCCGGTGGCTGAAAATATACAGACATACATTTGATTTAGACATAATGATATAATATGCATTGAATACATTTACAGGGCTGTGCAGTACATAAATCAGAAGTTATTTATTATTTTAACAATAGATGGGATGGTGCTATTCTTATATCTATCAGTGCGGGCTCTTATGGGCTGAATTTTGTTGTAGTGGCGGACTGCACGAGGTGGGCGGGGGGGTTGCCGGTGGCAGGAGGTGGCGATGACGAGGGTGGTGCATTAATTGGCAGCCAAACCTTTCCAGTGCTAGGTGGTGGAGGTCACTGAAGGATGGCATTTCCAGGGTGGAGAGAGCGTTGGTGTAGCCGGAATATTCTGCGCCGAGCATGATTCTGCAGGCCCTTTTCTGTACCTTCTCTAGCTGACGTTGCTGGGTGGAGTTGAGAGAAGACGACCAGGCTGGTGACACATACGTTAGTTTGGGGAGAATAAAGGCATTGTAGAGGGTCCTCAGCTCTGGCGTGGGTGTTCCAAGTGACCTAAGTCGTCGTAGCATGTAGAAACGATACGAGGCTGCCTTGACTGTGTTATTTACATGGGCCTTCCAGTCAAGTTTGTTGTCTATAGTTACACCCAGGAGTTTGGCAGACTGCACCAGCTGGAGAGGATGGGTACCCACTGTGACTGCTGGGGCTTGCACTGGAGTGGTGGCGGTATTGATGTGCATGACTACGGTTTTGGTGTGGTTGATGGTGACCTTGTTCTCCGTAGTCCATGCCTGTAGCCTGTCCAGGGTACCTTGTAGCGATGAGTAGTCTGGTGCGGTGTTGTCCACTGAAACCCCTAGAGTGCAGTCATCCACATACTTCCACCTGTGAGGAGTGTCCGATAGAGCGTCGTTGATCAGGATGAGGAAGCACAGTGGTCCCACCTTGGTCCCCTGGGGAACACCGCAGGTGAGGTGTTGGAATGTAGAGACCGAGCCCTGATACTTCACTGCCTGGCGACGTCCACTCAAGAAATCAGTGAGCCATGATCAGGTTGGTGGCCAGCCCTAGTGCAATAGCCTTGTTGATAACAGTGCAGTGATCAACAAGGTCAAATGCCTTCCTGAAGTCAACAAGGGCAACGGCCAGTGATGTCTTACGTTTCTGCAAGTTTTTGTGCTGAAAATCCAGAAAGCTCACCAAGCAGTGTGATGTAGAGGAGGTCCTCATATTGCCAAATTGCTATGGATCAATTGACCGATAGATTCTGGCAAATGCCCACTAATAGACAAATTCCTCACAAAGTAGACTGGGTATGGGGCTAATGGCAACTGGCCTGAGGTCGTTAGGGGACTGTGGGGTGGTGACCTTGGGGAAGGGGGTGACAAATGCGGTTTTCCATTCATTAGGGCATTTGCTTTGTCTGAGGGATGCATGTGACTGTTGATGAGAAAGATATTAAGTGTAAAGAGTTTGATGAAAGTTTTAACCGTAACTATGATGTGACACAATATGTGACTGTTAATGAGAAATATATTAAGTGTGAAGAGTTTGATGAAAGTTTTTACAGTAACTATGATGTGACACAACATGTAACTGTTGATGAGAAAACTCATAAATGTCTAGAAAGTGGCAAAAGTTAAAACAAAAAGTAACAACTAAAAGAACAAATAGCTGTACACACTGGTGAGAAGAATTTTAAGTGTGAGGTGGATAAAATTTTCCAGATAGTGATCTGATCAGCATATGTTCACACCTGTGGAAATTTTTAAGTGTGAAGAGTGTGGTAAAAGTTATTCCAGAAAGATCATTCTTAAGCAGCATATGGTTGTACACACTGGTGAGAAGAACTTTAAGTATTAAGAGTGTGGTAAAAGTTATTCCAGAAAAGGTTATCTGAAGCAGCATCTGGATCTACACACTGGTGAGAAGAATTTTAAGTGTGAAGAGTGTGGTTAGATTGTTCAGTATTGCTGGATATGACTCATTTACGAACCTTTCTCAAGAGGGGTGTGGCTATCTACGCGAGGCAAGACCTTAGAGCCAGAAAGGCGAGGGTACAGGGAGAGGATGTTTTTGAAGAGTCCAAGTGGTGTAAAATTAAATTAAAGGAGGGGACTTACTTACTGTCGGGTGTATCTACAGATCCCAAAACTGTGGCCCACTAAATCAAAGGAACTTAAGAACCTTAATAAGCAACGCGGCGATGCTCAACCCTAGCCATCTCCTTATTATGGGGGACTTTAACTATGGCGACATTGACTGGAGAAACGAGTCCACCCCGAATGACTTGAATAACCCTGCTACTCTTTTTGTAGAAACTCTGAGAGATAATTTTCTGTTCCAACATGTTAGAGACCCGACATATTACTGAGGGGAGCAAACACCCAAGCCACTTGACCTCATCATAACAAACGAGGAGGGTATGGTGGCCAAACTGGAACACCTTGCCCCAGTTGATACCAGTCACCATACAGTGTTGTCATTCAGATTTAACTGTTACCTAGTTTAGGATAAGACCAGGTCAAGGTGCAAATATTACAAGGGAAATTTCAATGGGATGAAGGAAGAGTTGAGGGGTATCAACTGGCCTGACTTATTAAGGTACAAGAACGCAGACACTAGCTGAATATCATAACTAGTAAAGTGACCTATTTGATCGATAAATATATACCCAAGACCAAACACAGTGCTTCTAGGAATACGAGGGGATCCCTACACATGAACCATCCGGCGGTTGACAAAATTAAGAAGAAAACCCAGAAATTCAAGACGTGGGTTGGGTCAAACGATGAGCAAGACAGGAGGATGTATGCAAGAGCCAGAAACTAAGCAAAGATAGAATGTAGGAGGGCTGAAAAGGAGTTCCAGAGGCTGGTTGCAAGCGAGGTCAAGTCGAACTCAAAAGCGTTTTACCGCTATGCAAAGTCGAAATTGAAAACGCAAGTAGGAGTATCAGACCTGAGGCTGGTGGATGGTAGTTACGCAGATTCTGACCAGGATAAAGCTGAGGCTTTGAACAGCTTCTTTTCCTCAGTGTTCACAAGAGAGGAGATGCAACTAACCTTCCTGCGTTTGAGGACAGACGGTTCAACACAGCACTGACCCACATTGTATTCACAGAAGAGGGTATTAGAAATAAACTGTCCAGGCTAAAAGTCCATAAGAGTCCCGGACCTGATATGGTGCATCCAAGAGCGCTAAGAGAGTTGTGCAACGAGCTTGCAGAGCCCCTGAAGATCCTGTTTTGTAAATACCTGGACGAACAAATGGTCCCCAGTGAATGGAAAGTGGCTTATGTGAGTCCTATCTTCAAGAAGGGCGATCGTCACTCCACGAACAACAATAGACCGGTGAGCCTGACCAGCATAATATGTATATGAAACAACCTTGTAAAAGATTGCCAACACGATTTTATGCCGGGGCGCTCCTGCTTAACACAAATGCTCAAGGCATTGGATATTTAGACCCATATTCTGGAACGGGGTGGTAATATCCACAATATTTACCTAGATTTTGTCAAGGCTTTCGACAGTGTACCCCACGAAAGGCTTAAAATCAAACTGGAAGGGTACGGAATTCGGGGAAATGTCCTAGCGTGGATAGAAGACTTTCAACATGACCACAAGCAGTGTGTGGTGATTAATGGAACGAAATCGTCATCTGTACCTGTCACAAATGGGGTACCACAGGGCAGTGTATTAGGCCCGCTGTTGTTTGTTTGTTTCATAAATGACATGCCAGACGTTGTACACTCCTCCATACAAATGTTTGCCGATGACGCCAAGTTATTTCGGGAAATTAAGAACCAAGCGTACTGTGAAGAGCTGCAGAAGGATCTCTGTGGGCTCCAGGAATGGTCGAAGAAATGGCTGCTGAGATTCAATGTCACGAAGTGTAAGACGATGCACCTGAGGCGTACCAACGGTAAGGAGGCGTATCATATGTCCCAACGGGATGAAGAAACTGCGCTAGTTGAGACCGTGTGTGAGAAGGACCTAGGTGTGTATGTTGACAATGAACTGAAGTTCTCGGGCCATTGTGAGAAGAAGGTAAATCAGGCTAATAAATTATTGGGTCTTATAAGAAGGTCGTTCAGATATCTAGATTGTCCGTCCCTCGTAACGATCTTCAGGAGTGAAGTGCTTCCCCATCTGGAGTACTGTCACCCCATCTGGTCCCCGAGATATGCTAGGGACTGGCAGTTGGTTGAAAATGTTCAAAGGTGGGCCACCAGACTGGTGCCTGCACTTCGGCACCTCAGCTACCCTGAGAGATTGGAGCGCCTGAACTTGCCTAGCTTATACTACAGACGGGTGTATAAGCATCTCAGGGGGCACTACTCAGTTGAGTGTCCTTACTTGGAGCTGGCGGACGCTCGCCCCACAAGGGGTCACAGCTCAAGATTGAAGAAGCCGCAAGTCCAGAAAACCGTGAGGGCAAACTTTTTTGGAGTGAGGGTTGTAAACTCTTGGAACAATCTACCAGAGAGTGTTATGACGGCACTGAGTGTGAGCTCTTTCAAGACAAGACTTGACCAACATTGGAGCGGGTTCAGGTACATTCAGGAGCCGGTGCATGCCCAGTATTTGCCAACAGTGCGTGACAGAGACCGGACCGATCGCCCGGGTGGCTAGCAAGCCGATCTTTTGGTGAAAAAGATAAATGAAAAGGAAATGTAATCAGAGACGTGACCGATCGCCCAAGCGGCTAACAAGCCGATCAGTGGCGAAGAGGATAAAAGTAAAGTAAAAGAAATAAATGAAAGCATTTTAGAAAAAAGCCTGTTCAAAATATTATTAATATCATTGTTTTTAAAAGGACAATTGAAAAATATGATCATTTATAAATAGTACTATACCTTATAACCAATATATGAAATGTGAGAGTGAAATGACAAGCTTTGTTTCATATTATAAAACAAAGCAAAAATTAAGGAAAGGAAAATATGCATATTTTACTCTCAGTGAGACTTTTGCTGCTGCACCAGCGATGACAGATATTTTATATCAGGCTTGTATTTGATTGTTTTGAGAGCTATGCATGCAGCACTAGTTTCATCAGTAAGTCTACTCCTATAATTAGACTTGACAAAGTTCATCGCTGAAAACAATGACTCACATGAATATGTAGATGAAAATACTGTTAATATTGCCATTGCTAAATTTTTCAGACAGTCAAATGGGGGGGACTGGTGGTAGAAGCGGTACCGTTCTTGCCTCGCAAGCGAGATGTCACGGGTTCGATTCCCGGGCCGGTGGAAGTTGTTTGGACTTACTTCCTAGCCCCATTAGTCCCTGTTCACCAAGCAGTAAAGTAGGTACCTGTTGTAAGTCGAAAGTTGCGAATTCGTATTCTGGGAGTTGTTGGAGCTTCCAATAACTTGATGACATGAACCACTGACTCCTCAGGCTTCTACGCCCTTGACTCCTCAGGCTTCTACTCCCTTAACTCATGAGACATAAAGGCAAGCATGAACTTAGCATGCTTCCCTGTTTGGCGCTGTAAACGCTTCTGCGCTTCACCTTACACAAGGATGTAGGGGAGTGCCCAATAAAAAAAAAAGACAGTCATATGTTTCAAGAATGGAATTTCAGAATAAAAGAACCTCATTTACTGCAATTTTCGGCGCTGATCCAGTCACCAACCAATCTCTTTCAATATTTTCTAGTTCAGCTCATTATTATTCTGCCCACCATAATAGAGTCAAACAGTCAGTATTTTCATCAATGTTTTTACCTGCTTTGAGAATTTGCAGCCCGGAATTCATTGATGAAGAATATAAATATATCTATAAAATTGGCTTGAACCTTAAGTACCCCAGATCTTTTATAGACAAATGCCTTAACATTACTAAGAAATCTTTTTATAGAACTGATCCCAAGCCCACCCATGACCATAAGAATTTCTTAGTATTACCATTTCACAAAGATTTCTCTCAAATTCCTTTACAAGAACTCCCCCAACAATACAGGCGGCTGCATTTATAAGGTTCCTTGCAAGGAATGTAATATGTTTTACTTAGGCCAGACAGGTAACTAGACTTAAACAACATAAATACAGTGTTAGGACAGGCCAGGAATCCAATGCTATGTTTGTTCATTTGAGGGATAATAAGCCTTGCATTGACAGGGATAATGCCTCCTCAATATTACCTTGTCATTCAATTGACAGTAGGAACATTATAGAATCTAGTCTCATTAAACATACCGAATCCGTCAACATAATTTCGTAATTAAGAAGATTTGTACCCAGGTGAGAAGGTTGGGTCAGCTTACCCTCTGATCTGACTACCTACCGCGGTGCTTTTGTGAAGATTAGTAGGGTCATTACCTATACCTGACCACTGTGGACTTGATCTCACCCTCCTCTGTATATACATACACTGTTTTATACTTCTTCTTAGTCTGTACTCACCCCTGAAGAAGTGAATTACACGAATGCGCTTGGGAACTTCGTGTTTTCTTTTTTCCTTGTGGTTATCAGCATATACCTGGATCACGC